>WAAB01009034.1:1029-37861 GCA_013389865.1 Piaya cayana | reverse complement strand
CCCCCTTGTCAGCTCACGCCCCCGTCACAGACCACGCCCCCATTCCCACATGGCCACGCCCCCCTCAAAACAAATGTCACGTCCTCACGCTTACGTTCCCGCCTCTCCCACGTCGCGCCTGCGCGGCAGCTTCGCTTCCGGCATTCGCCCCGCGGGGCTGAGGCGCACGCGCTCACGGGGTAGGGGCGTCTCGCGCCCGGCCCCCATGGAGGACGAAGACTGCCCCGACCTGGTCCCGATCGACGGCGGCGACAGCTGCGGCAGCGTCAGCGTCAGCGAGGAGGGTACCGAGTCTGACCCCAGCCGGAAGATCCCGGTGACAATCATCACGGGGTATCTGGGTGAGGAGCGGCCGGCCCGGCACTGGGAGGCGTTGCGGGCCGCGGGGGGGCCTCGAGCCGCCCCGGTGGGCGACTGGGACCCCGGCGGCGGAGCAGAGCTCAGGATCACCGCGGTCGTGGAGGGCTGTGCAAGCTCCTCTGGCGGCCTGGTTTTCAGGTTCCGATTTCTTCTGGTCATGTTTGTTATAATGCTCTTTGACGCTCTGTGTGAGAAGTGTAACGTGTTTGCCTCAGTTACATGCAGGCTGAATTGCTGTCTTACAGCTGTGGGAATCGTTGAGTCGTAGAATGTCCTGAGTTGGAAGGGACCCACAAGGATCATCAAGTCCAGCTCCTGTCCTTGCATACGGCAACCCCAGCATTCATACTACGGGTCTGAGGGCATTATCCAAATGCTTCTGGAATACTGTCGGGCTTGGCAGCACTACTGGTTCACTGAGAAGCCTGTTTCAGTACTCCACCATTCTCTTAATGAAGAGTTCTTCTAACACCCCACCTAAACCTCCCCTGGCACGTCTTACCATTAATTTCTAGATTCCTCAACACAGGTAGGACATGGAGCTGTAGAAACTGGTCCAGAGGGGGGTTACAGAGATATCAGAGGGCTAGAGCACCTCCCATACACGGACGGGCTGAGAGAGTTGGGATTGTTCAACCTGGATAAGAGAAGGCTCTGAGGAGACCTTATAGTGACCTTCCAGTACCTGAAGGGCCTACAAGAAAGCTGAGGAGGGACTTTTTACAAAGGCATGTGGTGATAGTACTAGGGCAGTGACTATTAACTGGAGAGGGGTAGATTTAGACTAGACATAAGAAGGAATTTCTTCACTATGAGAGTGGTGGGGCACTGGATGCAGCCTTGGTCAGCCTGATCTAGTGGGAGGTTTACCTACCCATGGGAGGGGGGTTGGAACTGGATGATCTTTAAGGTCCATTCCAACCTGGATGATTCTGTGATTCCCTTGGGTCCTGTTGTTCTTTACCAGACAGACAAGATCAGCATCTGCTCCTCCTTCTCATGTGAGGAAGATGTAGACTTCAATGAGATCTTCCCTCAGTTGGCTTTCCTCCCTTAAACCTCCCCTTTTGGGAGCTTCAAATATAGTTATATGCAGTAAAGGCCAGGTTAAATCCTGCTCCAAAAGTTGGAACTTTATGCTGCATCATACTCAAAAAAACCACCTAAAGGCCAAGAAAGGTTGTAATTTAGCATGTGGGATAAAACTGTTAGTAATGTGGTATTGCAGAAGCTGTGAACACCTTGCTCAAAAATGCCTCATCTAATGATTGTTTGTAGTGCATCGATGATTACCATTAACAAAAGAGCTGGTCAGAAAAAGCATTGGGAAATGCACCTTTTTTTTTTAGGTGAAATGTAAAAATGAGTTTACTAGGAAAAGATTGCTCCATTGGTATGGGAGCTGTAAGTTTACCAGGCACTGACACTTAGTGAATGGAAAGTTATCCATCTTCTAAAGCTGGGATTTAATATGCTAATATTCCATGGAGTCAAACATCTCTACAAATTAATTTTTACAGTTATCGTAGAATGCAGAATACAAGAATGAAAATTCCTATTCAGAAGAGATCAGATTTGCCAGAAGTGTGCATGTGCACAACAAAACTTGCATTTTATTTGAAAATTTAAGCCTTTTTTAACATTTCAGTTGAAATATGGTCTGTCTTCTAGGAGCTGGGAAGACAACTCTTCTGAATTACATACTGACAGAACAGCATAATAAAAGAATAGCAGTTATTCTTAATGAGTTTGGAGAAGGTATGTAAACCTGCAGAAACATTTTTTAGCTCTAAAATGAAAATATAACATTCCTGGAAATCAAGAACATTGCAGTTTTAAGTCCATTACTGAAATTGTTGATGTGTACCTCATAGCCTTCAGAAGGACAAAAATTCTTTTGTCTGGTATTCATGAAATAGTGCTATGCATTAATCCATTCTGTACATAAATTCAGTCCCTCAGGGTCAAGTAAATTAACTTATCACCCTGTTGGAAGTGCTATACATTCCATTTGTCCTACTTATTTGAAGCAAATGGAAATTAAAATAACATGTTGGTAGACAACCTTTTTTTTCTTTCCTCCCAGCCACTTACAGATCACAAATTATTGTAGCCTAAGAAAACTGGGAGATGTGTGCTTGATAGTTGTGGTTCTTTGAACTGTTTGCTTTCTTTGTCAGGATTTTTAACAGTTGTGGCTGTAATTTCAAATCTGTACCATAGTCAGCATTGCTTACAGTTTGCCTTGTGGTGGTAGTGATGATTTTTGTTTGGTTGGTTTTTCATCAACAAAGATGCATGCTACTATTCTGGTCATGCAGCCTAAAATAAAATGTATAGATAGAGCCTTTATTTGTTACAAGGTAGAGGTCAACTTCCCTTTCCTTTAGTAAAGGTTGTGGCATTTATCCTCTACTTTCATGATTTGGATTTTGATGTTTGTGGAACTAACTTGGGCTTTTAAATTTGTCGTAAAATGGAAGACATCAGTTTCCAAGGAACACATCAGAAATGTGGTGTTAGAAGAAAATAATTTAATTCAAGAGTAAACACGTATACCAACTTGAATCTTTCATAACTTTTGCAGACATTCTCATGCAAATTTGTTCATTAAAATTGCTACTTCTGTTTCCAGGAAGTGCTTTGGAGAAATCACTGGCAATCAGTCAAGGGGGAGAACTCTATGAAGAATGGCTGGAGCTCAGAAATGGCTGTCTGTGTTGCTCAGTAAAGTAAGGAAGGGCCATTGTACAAGTTTTTGCAGTGAGTTTTGGGGTAATTGAGGGAAAGTAAAGGCTTTTATTCCTAAAACTGATGATAGTGTTGATTGAGACTTGTTTTGTAGATAAAAGGATTGGGATTTGAGAGACAGAAAAGTATTTGCTTTTGCTGCTTTACTGGATTTGTACTTAGTGTCTTTCAGAAAAATAATATCTACTTAAATGCTATTGGGGTATTTTAGTGTAGGGAGCTCTCCTTTTCTGTTAGCATTATATGCTTTCATATAAAGACTTGAAGATTCAGGGAAGCTGGAACGAGGACTAAATTTTCCTAATGTTCATATTAAGTGCTTATTCTATGTTTGTTAATACTCGAATATTGCATACCTCAGGAGAGGTGGAGGGAGAACCTTATGGTGATGTAATGAAACACAGTATTCCAAATTGTAAGATGACAATCAAGTTAAAAAGCAGGAGAGTTTATTTGATGTGTTTTTACTGTGTTTGTTCAAATGCGGCATTGTTTGTGTCTCTTTATCCTGAAAACTTGGAAGAACTGATCCCATACCTTAAATTGGGACACTAAGTGAAAATCAGAAGACCCTGTTGCGTTGTGTTTTACTGGCATGTAAGGAATGCTGCCACTGCTGCAGTGTTTTAAATACTTTTTCTCATGTATAATGCCATACATTTCTGCTTCAGGCTCACTTCATCAGCTGAAGTTTAAGTAAATGACAGTCTTAATTTTGCTGTAGGTGAGGTGGAAATGCAGGAGAACCTTTCAGTTCTCCCAACCCCTTCCACATACGCACTTTCATTTTGTAATCTGGGCTATCTAACCAAATAGAATATTTACACAGCCCTACTGTCCTTTACAGGGTTTTCAGTGTTTGAAAACAAACCTTCATTTAAATAGCCTTTATTACACCTTTCAGGAGTAAGCAAATACTATTTTCACTCTGGAATTAAAAGGAAAACTATTTATCTAACATTAGAGCAGCGGTTTGACTAGATTTTCATTGTAGGCAGACTCAGGCCTTTGCTTTGATGGTGCAGGCAGTTTGTTCTGCATCAAAAGATACATATTTATACATGGTTTATCTTGTTTTCTCTATTCTCTGACTTTATTGTTTTTTCTTGCAGGGACAATGGCGTGAAGGCTATTGAGAACCTGATGCAAAGGAAAGGAAAATTTGACTATATATTGTTGGAAACAACTGGTTTGGCAGATCCAGGTAGTTCACATTCTCGTTTTCATAACCATGATAATTATTTTGATTTTATGAAGTGCTTATTTGCTCACCAGTGTGTTCACTGTTGGAAATGCTTTATTAAGTAGTGAGTCATCAGGCAAATGCTTTGATTACTATATAGGCTAACACTGAACTGGATAAGTTGCAGAAGCAGGGTTGTGGGTGGGGTTGTTTGGTTTTATGAAGTTGCTCTAAATTAACTCTAAAGCTTAACAGAAATCCAGTCAAAATATATTTGTATGATGAGACAACACTGAGCTTGGTGAAGAGAAGCACATTTTGAAACCAGTAGTTTTCAATAGGCTTTTGCTGTTTTACATAGCTCTTTCTAAAGTATAAAGTATTAACATCTGATATATTATTACATTGGTTGTGATAGGCCTTGTATTTTGTGAAGTCAAAATATACAGTGAAACAGACTAATCCATTCTGGTAAGTACAGAACAATAGTGGATCTTAAACATTCATTGTGTGCTCTTTAATGATATTTATTTTAAAAAGGTATTTAAACTTAAGCTCAGGTAGCTATCTAAAACAATTTTCTCTTAACCATCTCAGTTAAAAATGTCTTCTTGATTGAGACTGAAGAAAATTCTTAGAAGAATTCCAGTTGTTTCTCATTTAGGAGACTGAGACTTTTCCAGCTTAAAGCTAAAGAGTTGGGCTAAAGTAATTTTCTTCAAAAGAAAGGACATTGATTTGGTCTGTGTTACACTTAAACTCAATTTGAGTCAAATTGGAAAACTATTAGGCTTGGAAAAAAAGAAGTCAATAGATACCAGAAAACTATTATATGTAGTGGCCCTTGCTGTATCTTGCATGAGTAAGCATTGTGGAACAAACTGACAGATACTTGGTGTTGATAGAGAATGATATTTGGAGGACTATGTCTTGTCATTTCAAATGGACCATTTTAGGTGTTAGAATGAGTTTGATTACTGATTTTTTTTTTAATCTTGTGTTTAATAGTTTTACACAGCCTGCCAGTAAGTAACAGTCTGATAACTGGAAAAAGCAAGGACTGTCAGTGCTGTCAGCTCCTCCTGTCCTTCATGTTTTGATTCTGATAAATGTTAACTTTGTTTGTTTCATAACAAATTATGATTTAAAAAAATGAACACACAGGACATCCTGCGATTACTGTAATTCATTTTGCAGGGCCATTTCAGCAAAAAACAGGAGTAGCATACTCCTAGGCCATGTGTAGTGGACAGGTATCAGGTCATACTTTTCAACCCCTTGATAGAATGTGGTCCCAGTTGTCCAAATATTTGCTGATTCCTTTTGCTTATTGTCAGGTTAGTATTTTCCATTTAAATTCTGAAGAAGTACAGCTGACTGTGAGAGAAGAGAGAGTGCTACATGTTTCATTATTCCAAAAGCACTCCATCTGAATGGAAATCAGTGGATCATGAGGCCTAGCATGAAAAAAAAAATCTGTTATAATACAATCTGAAAATGGTTTAGTTTGAAAGGGATGTTAGGAGGTCTTTGGTCCAACCTTCTGCCCAAAGCTGTAAGACAAGACAGGTTGTTTGGGATATCAAGTCACAGATCCCCATCATTTGAGGGTAAGTGTGGCACAGGCTTTCCAAGTAACCTGTTCTGTGTCTGCCTTTTCATGGTGAAAAGACATTTTCTTTTCTTACTTCAATATACGACAATGTAGTCTCTTATCCTTCTGTCACAGCCTGGCTCAATTTTCCCAGTAATTCAGCTGCAAGTACTAAGGAGGCTGCTGTTAGGTACTCCAGAAGCTCTCCCTTCTCCACACTGAACAAACTGTTCCCCAGTCTGCCCTTGTAGGGCCTCTGTGCTGGACTCAGCAGCTGTCTTGGTGGTGCTATGCTGAGCTCACTCCAGTTTACTGGTGTCTTTCCTGGGTAGAGTGTCCTCATGCTGGAATTGCTAGCTGAATATGGGCTTGAAAGTGCTAGAGGAAAAAAATCTCCCTCAGCCATGCTTCTGTTCCAACAACCTGAATGGTTTTAGCCTTCTTTGATCTCGGCATGCTGCTTGCTCAGCTTGCTGCCTACCAGTATTTTCAGGCACTTCTCTGAAGACCTGCTACCCAGACAGTCAGTCTGTCCCTAGCCTGTATCATTGCCAGGCACTCTTTGTTCTTAAGTGTATTACTCAATGCTTTTCCTTGCTAAAATTCATCAGGTTCTCAATGGCCATTCTGTCCTGCCTGGCCAGGTCACTCCTAAAGGTAACTCTGCCCTTAGGTATACTAACTGTTCCTTTCTGAAACTGGTGGTGTCTGCAAACTTGACAGGCATTTCTTAACATCCTCTCCTGGGTTCCTAATAGAAGTGTTGAACAGGAGAGATTCTAGGATAGGCCCCTGCAGTACCCTACTTACTGGTGACTTCCAGGTAGGGTGTGACACATAAACTACAACCTTTAGAGCTTAACAGTCCAGCTAGTTTAATCTGGTTCTTTCCATTCAGACTGGTATTGTCCCAACTTGGTTACTAGAATATCTTCAAAGACAGTGTTGAGAGATTCACTGGAGGTGATGTAAATGGCCATGCAGTACTCTCCCCTTGTCCACATACACAATAATTTTTTTACAGAAGGCCAGGTATGGCCTTCACAAATTGATCAGGCATGATTTACCCTTGTAAACTTCCTTTTAAAACCAGTGCAGTGTCTGCTTGTAAATTGGATCTGTTAGATATGAACTCAGTCTATCTTGAAATTGTCTAAACCCAGAAGCTTTACTGTGCAAACCTGAGATAATTAAGGAAAATAACCTTTTTTTATGTCCGATTGTTCTTGACTTTTTTTCATGATTTATGGTGTAAGAAACTGCATAGGGAGTTTATAGAAGCCAGTGAAGAAGAGAAGGTCCCAAGGAGTGAGCTGGTTTCTTCCAAATGTACCAATTCCAGTTTTCAGTTGTTTTATCTCCTTTATCTCCATTGTATTTCTGCATCATGACCTAGAAACAGTGGCTGAAAGGTGAAGAGAAGAAATGTGTCTTTTTGGAAATGAGGGAGCATTGGAGTATAGTTATGACAGATAATTGGTATTACTGAGAAAAGCTGATTTTGACAACTAACATGCATCTGGAATTGTGCAATATTTAAAGCTTTTTCTAGTGCACACAAGTACAGTGCTTTGGTAGCTGTTGTTAGATCCAGTGTGGGGTGGTTATTTGGCATCTATGATGCTTTCTGAGTTTGGAAGAGCAGAGTTTCAAGTGCAGCACTACAAATAGAATTTTTCTATGAAATGTTTAAATATTGATAGTTCACTGGAAAATGTCAATTTTGCAACTAAATTTACTACACCTTTTAGGAGCTGTGGCCTCCATATTCTGGGTTGATTCTGAGCTGGGAAGTGACATCTATCTTGATGGTAAGAAGTGGAGACTTGAATGGTGATGTATTTGCTTTCTGTTAGTGTAACATATCCCTATTATTTAAGGCAGGGTTTCAGAAAATGTTTGAAATATGTAATCTTGCTTCTCGCATTGCCAAATTTGACCAGAGATATATGCTTTATTATGTTTGTTTATCTACTAAATCCAACAAAAGTTGTGTAATGTTTTGATAAGGGATCAGGTATGGAGAGATCTTGATTGTGGTGTAATGGGGGGGAAAAAAACCCCCTCATTAGTTACATGTTATAAAACTTTGTTTAGGGGTAATGTTACAACTCTCTTTTTTATTTTTTTTTTCCCAGTGCAGTGTTTCATGAACTGTTCCCTTGTTTTCTGAACTCTTAATTTGTCAACATCTGGACTCTCTTGCTTTTTGGTTTTGGCCTTCTTTGCCTATTGTATTCTTGTTAGCTCTAATACTTGCTGTGTTCCATTAAAAATCATTAATTTACTGTAATACAAATCACTATATGTATTTCAAAAGCATATTAAATGTTGATTTTATTTTATTTAAATGTAGGAAAAAAAATCCCCTTGCTTTCAGCTTAAAAAAATAATCTAATACTTTGTTAGTCTCTAAAATACTCAATTGGCCAAGGTAACATTCAGTTGCATAGGAAATGGCTTCCTAACCTTCTGCCAGAGAATTAGACTCCTGGTCACTTAGTCAGAGCTCTGTGTGGCTCAATCAGTTCCCATAATTTGTTTTAATAACCTGTAAAAGCATACCCGTGCCAATTTGCTGTTGCAGATGTAGGACAAGAGGCCTCCCCTTGTGAGAATTCCTCTTATGTGGTTTAGTAGACATGTTTTTACCGTAGATGTGAGTAACAAATTAGAATCTGATTAGGTGACAAGTCTGGTGTTTAGACAGGCTGGGTGCATTGAAAGTATTACAAGCAGCTGTGAATGTGATGATACTGTTATAGTAAGTTTACAGATTGTTTTTAGCTGCTTTCAGAACATTTCTATTCCATTTTAATGCTCATTTTTTTTAGGTATTGTATGTGTTGTTGATGCAAAGCATGGATTGCAGGTAAATTATTGGATTTGTTACATGGTTTAAAATTGTAACATTAGAACAGCTATTTCAGTAACTTAATTTGGATTTTTTTGGGGTATTTTTACAATTGTTTCAGTACTTAAAATGGATGAGGATGTATTTCAGTTGCTGTAGAACCAATTAGTTTATTACTAATAACTGTATTTTGAATGGGAACAAGGATGTACTAATGTTCACAGGAAGTCAAATTTTTCTAGCACAGCAGCATCTCTACTAAGAGTTGTCAGGTTGCTATATACTTGATTACCATAAGATCATAGAATCACTGGGTTGGAAAAGACCTTCGAGATCATCAAGTCTGATGGTACCGGTCCGTTACTAAGTCGTGTAGTGAGGGGACCAAAACTGAGCATGGAATTCAAGGTGCGGCCTCACCAATGCTGAGTACAGGGGCACAATCACTTCCCTGATCCTGCTGGCCACATTGTTTCTTGTATAGCCCAAGATGCCATTGGCCTTCTTGGCCATCTGGGCACACTGCTGACTCATGTTCAGCCAGCTGTCAACCAACACCTCTAGGTTCTTCTCCACCAGGCGGCTTTCCAGCCACTCTTCCCAACTCCTGTAGTGCTGCACGGGATTGTTGTGTCCCAAGTGCCGGACCTGGCACTTGGCCTTGTTGAACCTCATTTTATTGGCCTCAGCCCATCAACCTAGCCTGTTCAGATCCTTCTGTAGAGCTTCGGTACCATCAAGCAGATTGACACTTCCTCCTAGCTAGCATCATCTGCAAACTTAATGAAGGTATACTCAATCCCCTCATCCAGATCATTGATAAAGATAACTGGACCCAGCACTGAGCTCTATGCAATACCACTTGTGACCGTCTTCCAACTGGATTTAACTCCATTTACCATCACTTTTTGGGCTTGGCCCTCCAGCTGCTGTTCAGCCCAGCAGAATGTATGCCTGTCCCAGGCCAATAGCAGCCAGTTTCTCAAGCAGAAGACTTGTGTGTAATAGTATTCCTCATGGTTCTGTGACTTCACTCAGGAATCTTGATTATATCTCTCATAGGAATTTAGAATACTGTAAAACAGTGGAGAAATTTATCTTGGAATTTGTCATTGGTCTCTTGTTAACTACACAGGAGGAGCAAGAGCAGACCTCTGATACCAGTGTGGTGATGAGTGAGTTGAGCTTGAGTCAGGAGAGTTCCTAATGTCAACTGTGGAGAGGAGAGATGAGAAAACCAGATGTCTAGGTACTGTTTCAGATTAAAAGATTACTTCATTACATGGAAACATACAAAAAGAGCAGGTATTGAGTAATCTGTATAAAGTATAGTGTAATGACAGACCTATAGAAAAGTGAGGTGGGATAACAGCAGAAGTTGGGGTTAACTCAAATAGTTCAAATTTTGTTGTTATAACTAGTCATAAGAAGAAATGTTTGGAATGCCATAACTTAGCATGTGACTGCTTTGATTACGTATTGATTTTGCAGAATTCAAAATAAAAGAGAGCATAAGAAAAGATGTCTCCGTCTATATATAAAGTTCTCGTCATGCTTGGAAAGTATTTTTAATATCTCTATTTCTACAATGGCTGTGAAAAGCTGAGAAAACTTAAGAATAGTGGACAAAAAATAAGGAAGTGGTCACTCCGTTTTAAGATTTTGTTTGCCTGTATGGTTTTCTTGCTGCAGCTGAGTTGATCTAACAGCTGATTTACCAGAAGAGGGCAGTCCTGTCCTCTTGTCAATTTGTGTTACACCAGGATAGAATCAGTCTAACCCCATAGCAAGCCAGTTTGGCAAGTGTTTTGCAAGGACTTTCACAGAGGAATTGGGAGAAGAGGGAAAGGAAGGGTGTTGAGATCTGGTTTGCCTTTTTAAGCAGGAAGTGACTTTTAAAAGAACTCCTCTATTGCAAGAAACCACAGAATGCCTTAAGTCAGCTACCTTTTCAGCTGAGTGCCCGAGTGCTTTATTACTTGCAAAAATTTTATTCTACTTAACTTTCTCTTCATGCATTGGTGACTTACTGACCTTAATCAAATATAATTGTGTTGTACACAGCAGCACTGAATTATTGTTGTTTAAAAACCAGATTTTTTAATATCTAAACTTTCAAGTAATATGTCAGAAGAAGCACAAAAATGTTTTGAAACATTCAGCATCTCTATCTGTTATTGCCTTTGACATCTTGCTGAAAGCTCTTGAATTATTTAATCAGTAAGCCTGCACAACACTGGCATCCACTCAGAGTAACAGAAACTTCAGACTTCCTCAGTTATATGTCAAGTAAATAACTTTTGCTTTGTATAAAGGACTTTCTAACTTGTGCAGTTCCTCTGGTTGCAAAGCTCGACCTCAACAGCTGCTTGTGATTTAAAAAATTCTGAAAGTCATACGGGTAATGACATTTAGATAAAAGGCAGCAATTTAAGCGGGTCATGCTTCAAAGAACCAACTCAACACCTGAAGAGCTGAAAATAGTACCCTGCTACCAGTCAGCCAAATGGAAACTGCAGTGGTAATTGATGTCATGGGTTATGCCTGCAATGGATTTGTTACCTAGCAATCTGAAATACTCTTTTTTTTTTTTTTTTAATCATGGCCAAACAGCTGGACAACTTGAAGTGACAGTTCTCTACTTTCAGGACTTGATATCTGTACTGCTGGCATTGTCTTTCTCAGGGCAACAAGTCTGACAGTTACTTCAATAGCAGTAATACACAGAGGGTGATGCCTGTTTCTTTAGCATATATACATCCTATGTCCATTCCACTTTCATTTGGTAGTCTTGTGTTTTTAAAACTGATTTTTAAAATAACATTCCTGGCATTGTAATGCACTGGATTCTAATCTTCCCAGACATGTCAGGTATAAGAGATGAGTTCTTACTAGTATTACAGCTCCAATTCAAAGTTTTTCTGCCTGCGGGTGACTGTGATGCTTCTTCCCTTGAGATTGCCACCTCCATGGCAGAGTGGGCAGGAGATAACTTGCAGCTGAAACTTAGCTGCTACAGTGTGAAGTTTCTTGCTCTGCCTAAATTGTTGATGAAAGTCAGGCTGAATGTTGCTAAACTTCAGGCTGCTTGAGATGCAGGCAGTTTCTTTTCCTTTCACTAATTCTGTGAGGACGTTAGCTTGGGCAAAGAGGTGGAGTGCAAAATTGCATATGATTGAGATACTAAACTCCTGCAGCGGGACCAGAAGCTGCTGCTGTAGTCGGTGCTGAGTGACTCTTCTCCCCAGTAACCTTTTGAATAGCCTGCAAGCACTGGTATTGGGCAGACTTGTCAAGTAGTGATTCATTCACAGACAGAAGAGACCAATTTTTACTACAAAAGTATAGTGTGTCATAATTTTCAAAGAAAAGGAGTATGTGGAAGTCTTGTACTGCAAGCGTAACTCATCTTTAAGAGTTAGTCAATATCACACTCACAAAAAATTACTGTACTTTGATTTTTCAGATACATGTTTCCATGGTTACTATACATCATGGTGACATTGTTTTTTACTTTGTCCTGAATACAAAAAGTAATTAAAAATAAATAATACAGTTTTCCAACTCTCTAGCATTCTAGTTGTAACATTCATTGTTCATGAAATCTCTTCACTTTTAATAAGCTTCATAAATGGTGAGTGTGTAAATGTAATTTGTCACCACCATTTTACAGGAAAATTCTAGATGCAATCTTTCTTAGTACCTTGTTGAAAAATACATCTCAGCTGAATTAGTTTTTATTTCCGTTAATTGCAAATGAATTTCAATGATATTTGAATATACTTAATCCAGTTGTTTTAATTTTTGTCTAGCACTTGACAGAAAAAAAGCCAGAAGGCCTTGTTAATGAAGCATCTCGGTATGGTTATACAAATTACTTTTATATATCACAGTAACTGTGCTGCATAGAAGTTGATTAGAAATATCGTCTTCTTTTATAAAGCTTTTTTCCTCTTTTGCTTTTAAACCAAGGTAGATGAGTGTAATGAGGTAGAAAGTAGAAAAGTGACTTGATGCTCTATTTGCTATTTTTGTCAAGATCTGACTCTTCTAATACATATTTTAAGAGAGATAAGGTTTTACGTATGAAGGAAAACCATCTGTGTTGGGGGAAGAAGGAATTGCATGAACCTACCATATGCTCAAAGTAGAACTGGAGGAAGAGGAATATTTTTTTGCTAGATACAAAGCCACAATGATTACGGGTAATTTTAACAATGGAAGACTTCATAAGACAGAGACTTGAAGTATGACTTTGCAAAGAGTATATGCAAGAGAAATAAGGGTTTGTGAAGTACATATATTACAAAGCACTGCAAATGAATTACTTCTTGTTTTTAAAGAAAAAAAAACAAAAAACAAACCGAAAGGGAAAAACCACCTCAAAGCTAGCAAGCCTTTGTAGCTTGTTAGAATCTTTTTATAGCACATAAGAGCACTTCAAGAAGATGGTTGTAGTGTAGTCATACTCTGTGATATTCAAGTTTTATTACTGCTTGTCTTTCTGTACTAACAATGCTTGTACTGTTTTTTTTTGGTGTCATGGCAGAGGCTTTTCTGTCTTATAGAAAAAATATTTATTCATGTTGTCTTTTTTTTTTTCTTCCCTTTAATGTGTAGGCAGGTTGCATTAGCTGATCTTATAGTCATCAATAAGACAGATTTGGTTTCAGGGGAAGAATTGAATAATGTTAGAACATCTGTCAGGTATGAAACTTTTGGCATAGCTTTATCACTGTACTGTCTTGCAGGTTATTTTTATTGAAACATAGTTACTTTATTACTGTTATTAATATGGGAATCAGATCTCAAGACTACACTAACATATATTGTTAGCTCAGTGGGAAAAAATATTCTGCTTCTTTCTAATGATTTTTCAATACTTTCACGTACTTAACACAAATTTAGCAGTGTGCTTACCTGCATAAGATTTAATGTTACCTACTGAGGACAAGCTTTTGTCTTAAATGTCCACATTCTTGTATTTTTTGGGCAGGTGTTCCCAGTTTTCTGAATCAGCTTTAGGGGAACAAAAATATACTTGTAAATGTGAGATCACTAGTCAGTATGAAGATGTGTGAGGGAAATCCCCAATGGTCTTAGGTGTAGAAGAAGTGTTGTGAATCAAATTATTGAACAAAGGCTTATCGCATCTTTTTTTCTCAGTACCATAGTAACTAAAGCGAAGCACTGCATTTTGAAATTCTTTGCAACTCTCTTAGTGGTTTGAATTCTAAATGTAAAAATGCTTAGACCCAATAGAGTGTATCGTGAGAAGACTGTCACAGGAAAATGCTATTCTTACTGGCAATATTTTGTGGTCAGAACTTAAGAAGTTCCCCAACCCTTATTTAGGGTATAAAAAAAGTCATAAAAACAAGGTCTTCTTGGAAAGTGTTCATTTGTTCAATACATTGATAACAGAGGTGGGGTTATTGTTGTGGTGCTATTTCTCATGCTGCTTTCTATGGTAAAGTTGTTCAAGCAGTGTATTACAGCTGCATTTTCTTCTAACTTCTCATTTGTCTATTTTATTTTAGGTCAATAAATGGACTTGTTAAAATTCTAGAGACACAAAGATCAAGGTATTAAATGGCCACTATTACTAGGTAGCAGATGCTGCTTCTTTTGTGACACATTTAAGTATGCTATTAGAATTGTAGAGTAATTAGGGTTGGAAGGGACCTTAAAGATCTAGATCTTTAGATTATTAGATCAGTTTGGTTAAAGAAAAACTATTGAATTAGATGTATTTAACTCAACAGTTATTTTACTAATAAGCTTTTCAATAAAGGATTTTTTTTTAAGAAGTAAAAATGTATTTTCTTTGTTACTGTTTACACCTATGCTCTAGTGTATGGACAGTTTTTAAAAAAAAAACACTACAGGCAGCTTAGTGTACAGAACTTATCACTAGTGGGTTTTATTGGACATTGCGTTGTAACCATAAATATTTATTATTGTGAGAGAAGTGGATTTTACAAAAGTTTAGGCATTCATTTTTCCAAAACCTTCATTTTGTTCCAATTTTAATATGAAAGTTGTGCTTTTAAAGTTGTGTTTTAATCTCTTTTGGAGTAATAGCATTTGAAAAGGTCCTGAAAAATGCTAATACAGATATAGTTTAATTGGCTTCGGTATATTCAAAAAATGTAGCAGATTTTTAAGGGAGTGTTATAGTTCAGAGTTTCTTGTAATTTGTTACCAAATTGTAAAACCAAATTGTATTTGAGCTAATAATTTATAATGATTTCTTCCAGTTGTGTCAGCTTAAGTATTTTTCTTATTTATGATAGCTGCTACAGATAAGTTGTTACTGCAAAATTACCTTGAAAGCAGTGCAAGGGAGTTCATAAAAAGGAAAAGTAATTGTGTTGGTTTTGCTATTTTTCATTGAAATTCTGTCTCGGATTTCTTCTTTAATAAGCAATTAAAAGGAAATTATTTCCAAGGACGTTAGGATAGCAGCGTATATTTCAGACTGCTAGGACCAATTTCTGTGCTGTTATGTCAGTTTTTTTACAATATATTGGTAAATATTCCTGTAATACATGTTCCTGTTTTATGTAATTTTTGAAGGGAAAACAGTAGACGTAATCATAGTAATGTATGCTTGGCTTTTTAAAGTTATTGTGAAATGTAGCTGGAAAGCAGAAAAAAGATTTGATGTCATTAGAAGAATAAGCATGAAAACAAACGTAAGCTTCAGAGAATGATTTATAAAATAGTTATTTACCTATACACAATATTCAAATACAGCAAAAAGCTTTCTTCTTCCTGTTTAGAGTTGATCTCTCCCATGTCTTGGACCTGCATGCTTTTGACAGTTTATCTGGAATAAGGTATGGTAAAAATTTCACTGTCTTTTATTAGAAATAATGTTCATTGCATAAATAAATGAATGAATGCACACTCAAATCCTGGCCCAGATTTGTGTTTGAGTTTCTGTTAGAAGTTTTAGTTTAGTTACTTATTTAAATTCTTACTTTGTAAGTGGTAATCAGAGGCTTGGAATTTTGTCCATTTGAAATGCATGCAACAAAAGCTTTTTGACTTTTGTAAAATGAAATGAGCCCAGGTATTTATATTTGGTTGTCTTTTCTCCTAAAATACAAGTTTTACTTTAATAGTAGTAATGAAGCAGATAGGTACACTCTTTTCTGTTACTTTTAAAACTGAAAAAAATTCAAAATTTTTTTCACTTCACATAATGATGAAGTGGAGGCTTCTTGGGTTTTCATAGAACACAGTGAAGGACTGAAGTTCTACAACAAATGAAGCCACTGAAAATTCTGGTTACTCTTTTCCATGGGTGTTTTTTTTAATTGCCAAAGATGAGTTTGGATGCTAGATGAGTGGAAAGGTGAAATGGGAGGGAGAGAAAGGCTTTCTGTTCACTTTATGTGCTGAAATTCTTCATCGAATAGAACAAGGAGTACTGGAGTGTTTGTAAAGGAAAGGATTATGCAGCTGGGCCCATATAGGCTTTATTTTTCTTTCTGGACACACACTTTTCACTTCAGGTAGAAAAATGTGGCCATTTCTTATTCACAGCATGAAGAAATTACAGAAGATGCAAGCTAGTAAACTGTAGTAAATGAGATGCATTAATGAGATTTCCTAGTGAGCTGATGCAGTACTACCCAAAGGATAGCCTGCTTTTCCTGAATCTTAGCTACCCTTGGTCTGGCTTTTTCACTACTACGAAAAGTAGTGTTTGTTTCTTTTGAGTTCCTTGAGCTTACAAGTCAAGTCTTTACCAATAGCAGCATCAGGGAGGTAACAGAATAGGCATCCAAAACTAAGTTAAGGAGGCAGGAAGGACAGCATATTCTTTATGCCAAGTAGACAAATATTAGGTCATAAACCAGATAGTAAATCCGTGTCCTAAATTTTTATGATGGATCAACTAGCTAAACTGGCTTTTCCTGGAGTCACACAACAGAGAGAAAGCAGTATTGAAGATGTGACACAGAATAGCATTGTTCTTGGCAATGGCAATTCAGAGTTAGATCTCACTATCTGTAATATTAGGTGATGCTCTGCAAGGTTTACTAAGGAGTGCTGTGCTGTACAAATCTGATAAAGTCCTTAAGGAGCTGACAAAAAAAAAAATCTTTCTTTCTTTGGCCTAGTCTTCTGTCACTCATAATTCTTCTTAAGTTTCAAAATGCTTGCTGTTAAAACAGAGGAAAAACTAAAAGTGAAGCATTTAAAGACAAATTCTAAAAGCCCCAAGAGGATCGTAGACTGCTTAAATGAAGTTCCATTTATTTTGTTTTTATTTGAGCTCTACACAGTGAAATTGAGCTCAGTTGGGAAAGGTTCCATGGGAAGCTTCCATGGACGATAGAGGAGCTTGTGAGTGGTGTGTTTGTTTGTTTTTTTTTTTTCAAGAATGCTCTCAGGAGCACAAAACCAGTTCATCCCCTTTAAAGGTAAGGGAAACGTGGAGCAAGAGACCCCTTGGCTTAACTGTGAGCTTCTGTGTCTGCTCAAAACCAAAAGTGAAGCATACCAGAGGTGGAAAAGCTGATAAATCTTATTAAGAACTGCAAGGGCATGAATTCAGAGGTGTAGTTAGAAAAGCAAAGGCTCAGATCAAATTGGAATTGGCCAGACATTTCAAAAACTATGAGAAAGGGTTTTTTGGATACATAAACCACAAGCAGAAACAGCTGGAAAGTACTGGCCCACTGTTAACAGGAGAGATGAATTAGTCATCAACAATGCTGAAAAGGCAGAAGTTCTTAACACTTTCTTCACCTCTGTGTCTACCAGTACTGTGGACTCCACGTCTTGGGAACAAAAACCCAGGTTAATGTCAATACAGGCCCAGTGTCAGTGAAGGAAGAGCTGATGTGCGAACTGTTATAGTAGCCTGACACCTACAAGTCGATGGGCCCTGATCTCATCTACCCAGGCATGTTGAGAGGTGGCTGACCTTGTTCACAACAAAGCCACACTTCATGGAGAAGTTGTGGAGACTGCTGGATGTCCCAGAAGGCTGAAAGAAATCTCATGTCACCCCCGTCTACAAGAAGGGCTTGGAGGAATATCCAGTAAGTTATAGACCAATCAGTCTTACTTCAGTCCCTGGGAAAGTTACAAAACAAATCCTCCTGAGCAGCGCTTCAAGTTTGATCAAGTGTGTGACAGGGAAAATCCTGCAGATTCACAAAGGGCAAATAATGCTTGACAAACCCGATCCCCTTCTACAGCAAAGTAACCTGCTTACTTGATGCAGGGGGAATGGTAGACATTAGACATTGTCTGCCTGGATTTTTTCATGGCTTTTGATATGGTTTCCCATAGCTGCTTCCTTAGAGAACGCGATGCATTACAGTCTAGACAACTGATTTGTGCAGTGGATGGGTAATTGGCTAACTGGACACACCCCGAGGTTGGTGGTAAATAGCTCCTTTTCAAACTGTGGCAGTCTGTCACAACCAGTGCTCCTCAGGGACTGATGTTGAGCCTAATGCATTTTCATCATATCTTCATAAGTGATCCAGATGATGGGATTGAGTGTACCGTAGTGAAGTTTGCTGATGATGCCAAACTGAATGCAAAGTGGACACTTCGGAAGGGAGACCCTCCCTTCAGGAAGGCCTGGATAGTCTGGAAGATCAAATTAATAAGAAAATTATGAAGTTCAACAAGGACAAGTGTAAGGTCTTGCACCTGGGAAGACCTAGCTAGGGAGCAGCACTGTGGAAAAGGTTGTGGGAGACCTGGTGGACGACAAGCTCAGTGTAAGTGAATGGTCTGGTGTTGCCGTGAAGAAAGCCAGCAGGGTGCTGAATTGCATCAGTAAGGGTATCACCAACAGAAATAAAGATGTCATGATTCCACTACTGAACACGTGTCATGTCATGCTTCACACCTGGAATACTGTGTTCAGTTTTGATTCCTGCTACACAAAACAGATGCGGACAAGCTGCAGGAGGTCCAGAGAAGGGCTACAAAGATGATCAAAGGTCTGAGAAGCCTGCCATATGCAGAAGGGCTGAGGGAACTGTTTTTTTTTTTCACCATTGAGAAAAGGTTTAGGGGGTGCCTTAGCACCATATTCCAATATTTAAAGGATGGCTATCAAGAAGATGGAGGTCCCCCTTTTACGAGGGCTCATATGGAAAAGAGAGGAGGTAATGAGTACTAGTTACTCCTGGGGAGATTCTAATTAGGCACAAGAAGAAAATTTTTCACAATAAGAACAATCAGCCATTGGAATAATCTACCCAGGGAAGTGGTGGATCTCAAATCCTGGGCAGTTTTAAGATTCAGGTGGACAGGATGCTGGGCCAAGTTGTCTAGACCGTGCCTTTTCAAAGAGGTTTGACTAGATGATCATCGAGGTCCTTCCCAACCTCATATTTTGTGATTCTATGTTGTAGCATTTCATTTAGTGCTATAGATCTCATTCTCACAAGCAGCTTTGTACACTTTTTTCTTGCTTTTCAAATCATCCTTCAAAGTGTTTTTGAAAAATCTGCATCTGTGTAGACAGTTCCTAGTGGTTTTCCATTCTTGCTTTAGTGATGTAGTTTTTGTTCCTGCACAGAAGAATATCAGTGATGTTGTACTTCATGAAATATAAATGTTTTAAATCACCAAGATGCTGCAAAATTTTATTCTAATTTGGTTTATATTTAAAAAATCTAACACATTAATTCAAACCATTGATTAGATAAAACCTAGATCAAACTAGATCAAATATAGAATCTATCTTTGATATTTTAGTTTTGCTCTGGAATAATGAAGATTTTTTTAAATTTTTGAAATAATGACTTTTTGTCTATCCAACTCGAATGCAACACTTAACTTTACTTGTTTTCAGTTTGCAGAAAAAGCTTGAGCTTGTAAAGACAACTCATGCACATCTAGATAAGGTAATTACCGAAAGTACTGCTTCAGACTTTTTGTAATACCAAAATTGTTCAAGGTAATTGCAAGCATTGCATGCTAATTGTGTTACTTTTTCAGAAGTTCTCAGGGAGTAATGAGTTTTAAGGTCTTTGGAAGATTACATTGGATACATATAGGAATGT
The DNA here is from genome assembly GCA_013389865.1 of Piaya cayana. Taxonomy (NCBI): domain Eukaryota; kingdom Metazoa; phylum Chordata; class Aves; order Cuculiformes; family Coccyzidae; genus Piaya; species Piaya cayana. Next base: position 18,068 of record WAAB01009034.1, on the reverse strand, counting down.
GCTTTGTTGTATATAGGTTCTAAATGGATATAGTATGTTTTGCAAGTTTACTTTCAAAAATAGCTTGTAGGTTTCCACTGCTCTAGTCACATTATTAATTCACAGAGTAGTACAGAAATAAATAGCAGTACTCTTTTTAATATTTGCAGAGTCAATCCTAAATGTGTAGCTAGTCTTTATTCTATAGACTTTCTGTCCAAATATTTTCTGTGTATGGAGGTACTGGAAAGATGTGATTCATGGCTTTGCATTTTTTAAAGCAGTAATAATACTTCTGTAAGTAGTTACAGATGTGTAGATTTTCTTTCTAGGAGTACTTCCCCTTGTTTTCACGAGACATAGTAACCATTTAACTTGTAACAGTAAGGTAGATTCTGCCCTATAAGCTAGGTATCAGTTCTGTAAGCAAGGGTATGAAATTAAAAAGAAAAAAAAAAACAGTTCTGTTGATGTTATTTTTAGTGTGTCAAATTAAACTTAAAAATGTATCCATCCCTGCCTCTAGCCCCAGTACTCAAACCAATGTGTGCTTATAGCAGGGCAGAATCTATTCCTGTGAGCAATATAATGATGCTAGCATAATGCAATTGCAGATAGCATTTTTGTCTTTGTGGCTTTTATTTGTGTATTTTAGGGTTTTTTTTGTGATCAGCATGTGTAATTTCAAAGATAAATTTAAGGAAAAAAACATCTGTTCCATCATTGCTACAGAATATAAACCATTCTATACTGATTGGTACCTTTAAGTGCTTGTTGTATTCATGATGAATGGGTTCTACTAGAGAAGCTTCCTTTTAATTTTTTTTGTTTGTTTCTGTGTTTGTCTTTTCCACATGTCATGACCACAGTATCTTTTCCTACTTAGATGCTTCTTAAAAGCAGAATAATCTAAAGCAAAAGAATTACTAAACTTTTTTGTAGGCAACAAAACCTTTTAATTACTGGTTTGTGTACTGGAAAAAAAGAAATACAAAACAATTACACAAATACATAAACACCTGTCCTCCTTGCTCCCTCTCTGCACCAGCCTTCCTTCTTTTCAGTGGGTTACACTTGGTCCAACCAGTCCAAGGTCTCTGAGCAAGGCCGTGTGTGGCATAGGACATTGTGGGTGTTTGTGTAATGATTTTCTCTTCTTCATCACTGTTTTGTTTATTAGGGTTTGTGCAGGGCTCCCATTACCTGTGGAGTGCCCCAGGTTGGTGGGTAAACAGTAAGCTGTGGTCTTTTAGGAATGTATATATCCCCTTTGGCATGGCAAGGCATGGCATGCCTCCTCCAAATATTCTTCAGTCTCAAGGGGATGGAGGTCTCTCTAATGACGGGTCAGGTGTTTCTCTGCTGAAGGAGGTGTGATGTTTGGGGTTTTTTTTTACTGTTGTATGGTTTCAGAGCAGGCTGGAAGAAGTGATGAGAGACAGAAGGCAGCTCCTGGCCTCCTTGCTCATAGTCCCCTGCTATGTAAGCCTTGTAAGCTTACACACACCTAAAGAACTACATGGACGCAGACTTTGTGCTTAATGTCATCAGAAACTGAATGTATGCCTAGTTCATATTCCACTCCTTGCCTCTGAGAGTTAGACTGCTGGGGTTAATGTTGTAGCAATATGAATATATATATGTTAAAAATTGTTCTGCTTTACGTCAATCTCTTGCCAAGCAGACAGTGGAGTGTCACGAGGGTTTGAATTTAGATGCCTCTATTGTGGACTCCACATTTTGATGTGAGGTTTGCATTACTTACTGTAAAATTAAGGCCTGGTTCCTGCAAAACGCCAAACCAAGACACTTGGTTGTTTAATTTACTCACCATGTCTTAGTATACAAGTATATATTGAAGCGAATAGTTAAGCAGTACAACCACAGAGTAACACTGCTGCTGGCTATCCAGTTGGTTTATGAGTCCAGCAACTGTCATTTCATCCAGAGTGAAAATGTGTGGTGACTGGTGTTCATTTGATAGACCATAGGCACTTCCCCAGTTGGAGAGTAATATGATGCATTTGAAGACTTAGATTTCCCAGAGCTTTCTCACATCCTATAATCTTACTAACTGAGCTCTGACCTTTTTCCTGTGCTTGTTATTTCTTGGCTCCCAAGTGTAGATCTGTGAAGGGCTGTTTTTTCCCTTTAAAAGTCCAAAGTTGTAGGGTGGGAGAATGGAGGTTTTTCACCCCCTTCTGACACTTTCACAACTTCTGTTTTGCCATGAGGCAGATCTCACCCTTCACCACTGTATAACACTCTAGGATGCTCCTGGATCAATAGTATGACCCACTAGGTTATCAGGTGATGCCAGGAGGACAACAGTGACTGTGTCTAGCTATCAGAACTTTTGATCTGTGACCTTAGCTTTTTTGGGTCTCTTATCCCTTGCCTATAAACACAGCAGTAGTGAAAGTGATTCCAGCTGCTTGCCCTTCCCAGTCCTATGGGGAAGGGGGGGGGGTGGGTGCGGGAGGGTCCTGTGTAACAGGCCCTTAATTTCTCCTTATTTGGGTTGTAACAGTCCTGTTTGTGGGATCAGAAAGATTTAACTCAGCACACCCCTCTGTCAGAAAATACCAGAGTTTCCTACTTTGTACTTCCTGAAGCTCCTCTGCACCACCACAGGAGCAACTTGGGTATCCTGGACTATTTTAATTACTCCAAGTAAAAAGCTGCTGAGTGGTTGCACTTCAGAATGACACTCCCATTTCTGCAGTAGTGTAACATGCGCTGCCTGACAGGGCAGTTCTGAACTGGCTTACTCTTCTCGTAGGAGACTGGATGGCTTGCCATGCAGCTTTCCTCTTGACCAATTCAAGTCTTACTGGCTGCTGAGTTTTGATTCAGGATTTCTTGCTGAGCACTTTTCATGCATCTTTTATTAGACTATTAGCTTATCAGCGACTGTTAGTCTGTTGATGGTGAATTTTAAGTGGTGTTTTTTTTCTAAGGCTCAGTTTGAAGCAAAGGATAAACTCTGGCATACCTCCACAGCAATCCAGTGCATCTCCCAGTGCTTACGGGTGGCAGTTGTATCCCCTTTACAACTCCTGTGCTAATTTTTTTTGGTGCTGCCCTATGGAACTGTTGACGCTCCATGCCATGGCTGCATAGGCTTGAGGCTGACATCACCCTGTGTCTTCCCAGTCACCTTCCAGCACCACTAGGGCTTTCACAGGTCTGTACATTTTCCATCAGTATATACATTGTCTGTACATATGCATACACACATAACAGATGCATTATTCACAATGGAGTATTCAGTCATAGATTCCCAGTACCAGAACCAAGACTCCTGGATTCTCCAAGTGTTTGCAGTAACACACTCTGTTCTCATGAGATCCCACCTGGAGTGCTGTATCCAGCTTTAGAGCCCTCAATAACAGGGAAGAAAGGGTCCAGAGGAGAGCCACAAAAATGATCCAGTGGTCTGGAAAACCTCTTCTATAAGGACAGGCTGAGAGTGTTGGGGTTGTTCAGCCTGGATAGAGTAGGCTCCAGGGAGAATTTTGCTGTGGCCCNGTTAGACTGCTGGGGTTAATGTTGTAGCAATATGAATATATATATGTTAAAAATTGTTCTGCTTTACGTCAATCTCTTGCCAAGCAGACAGTGGAGTGTCACGAGGGTTTGAATTTAGATGCCTCTATTGTGGACTCCACATTTTGATGTGAGGTTTGCATTACTTACTGTAAAATTAAGGCCTGGTTCCTGCAAAACGCCAAACCAAGACACTTGGTTGTTTAATTTACTCACCATGTCTTAGTATACAAGTATATATTGAAGCGAATAGTTAAGCAGTACAACCACAGAGTAACACTGCTGCTGGCTATCCAGTTGGTTTATGAGTCCAGCAACTGTCATTTCATCCAGAGTGAAAATGTGTGGTGACTGGTGTTCATTTGATAGACCATAGGCACTTCCCCAGTTGGAGAGTAATATGATGCATTTGAAGACTTAGATTTCCCAGAGCTTTCTCACATCCTATAATCTTACTAACTGAGCTCTGACCTTTTTCCTGTGCTTGTTATTTCTTGGCTCCCAAGTGTAGATCTGTGAAGGGCTGTTTTTTCCCTTTAAAAGTCCAAAGTTGTAGGGTGGGAGAATGGAGGTTTTTCACCCCCTTCTGACACTTTCACAACTTCTGTTTTGCCATGAGGCAGATCTCACCCTTCACCACTGTATAACACTCTAGGATGCTCCTGGATCAATAGTATGACCCACTAGGTTATCAGGTGATGCCAGGAGGACAACAGTGACTGTGTCTAGCTATCAGAACTTTTGATCTGTGACCTTAGCTTTTTTGGGTCTCTTATCCCTTGCCTATAAACACAGCAGTAGTGAAAGTGATTCCAGCTGCTTGCCCTTCCCAGTCCTATGGGGAAGGGGGGGGGGTGGGTGCGGGAGGGTCCTGTGTAACAGGCCCTTAATTTCTCCTTATTTGGGTTGTAACAGTCCTGTTTGTGGGATCAGAAAGATTTAACTCAGCACACCCCTCTGTCAGAAAATACCAGAGTTTCCTACTTTGTACTTCCTGAAGCTCCTCTGCACCACCACAGGAGCAACTTGGGTATCCTGGACTATTTTAATTACTCCAAGTAAAAAGCTGCTGAGTGGTTGCACTTCAGAATGACACTCCCATTTCTGCAGTAGTGTAACATGCGCTGCCTGACAGGGCAGTTCTGAACTGGCTTACTCTTCTCGTAGGAGACTGGATGGCTTGCCATGCAGCTTTCCTCTTGACCAATTCAAGTCTTACTGGCTGCTGAGTTTTGATTCAGGATTTCTTGCTGAGCACTTTTCATGCATCTTTTATTAGACTATTAGCTTATCAGCGACTGTTAGTCTGTTGATGGTGAATTTTAAGTGGTGTTTTTTTTCTAAGGCTCAGTTTGAAGCAAAGGATAAACTCTGGCATACCTCCACAGCAATCCAGTGCATCTCCCAGTGCTTACGGGTGGCAGTTGTATCCCCTTTACAACTCCTGTGCTAATTTTTTTTGGTGCTGCCCTATGGAACTGTTGACGCTCCATGCCATGGCTGCATAGGCTTGAGGCTGACATCACCCTGTGTCTTCCCAGTCACCTTCCAGCACCACTAGGGCTTTCACAGGTCTGTACATTTTCCATCAGTATATACATTGTCTGTACATATGCATACACACATAACAGATGCATTATTCACAATGGAGTATTCAGTCATAGATTCCCAGTACCAGAACCAAGACTCCTGGATTCTCCAAGTGTTTGCAGTAACACACTCTGTTCTCATGAGATCCCACCTGGAGTGCTGTATCCAGCTTTAGAGCCCTCAATAACAGGGAAGAAAGGGTCCAGAGGAGAGCCACAAAAATGATCCAGTGGTCTGGAAAACCTCTTCTATAAGGACAGGCTGAGAGTGTTGGGGTTGTTCAGCCTGGATAGAGTAGGCTCCAGGGAGAATTTTGCTGTGGCCCTTCAGTACTTAATGGGGGCTTATAAGGAAAACAGAGGAACTTTTTACTAGGGCCTGTAGTTTCATGTAGTAGCTTTTTGCTCCTTTTTGCTTCTTAGTGGTTTTGTCACTGCTCTGTTCTTTAGTGTTCCTTTCACATGTGTCACCCACAGGCACCAGTTCATATGCAAAAATAGCCTGCTCTGTGGACAAGTCGTGTGTCACTTATAACAGTCTGAACAGGTCCCTGCAGTAGAAAGTAAATTAAATAGGGGCAATTCTGAATGTTGTGAGAGTTATAGGAAATTACTGTGAGAGTTTATTTAGTGTGGAACCATTCAACCAGTAGGAAACGGCAAGAATTCATTGTTACTATCCTTGTTTAGTTCAACAGCCACAGTTCCAAGATGTTTATTGAGACCACTGAGGCATAAGTAAGAGCAGAAGGCAGTAAGCTGTGAGTCCTTGTTTGGTGATAAAGCATGCTTACTGTCCTTATCTGTAAGGCCATCAGAAGCAATCTTGCACTGTTTGTGCAGCACAATGAACTTTTGTCTATCTTGTTTTGCAGCTGCTCAAAGTATTACCTCTTTGTTGTTTTGATGAGCTTACTAAGTCATTAGATAAAAAATGAGGTCTGCTGCCTGTTGCTTATGTTTAATCTGCTGCTTGTTGCTTTCATTTAATCTTTAGTTCCAAAAGGAGATTATAATTGTTTTGCCATTTTCAAGACTAGCAACTTTGCAGTCAAGATTTGCAGTTCAAAAAGAAAAACAAAGGCATTGTATGCATCATATTTTATGAAAATTAAATTTAATCATAGCAGTTTTTTAGAAGGAAAGTACACTTTTCTCTAGTACTATATAAAAATACAACCTGTTCTGGTTTTTTGTTTCAAGCAGGGCAGAAAACCAGCTTTGCTGAACAGGTAGCTCCTTGTGGTGCTCAAAAGCAAAAAAGAAGTCGTATGATCTTTAGAGGCGACGTTAGGATTTGCAGAGCTGTGGTGCAGGGAGAAGACATGAAAGACCAAAGCTCAGTTAGAGTCAGAAACAGGCCAATGTTGTGCATGTTAATACCAGAGGGAGATCTAAGGAAAAAATTGAACCAATACTTGTTGAAGATGGTTGTCTGATTAATAATGATGAAGAAGTAGAGACATTCAGTGCATTTTTTGCCTAAGTCTTTAATAACACTGAGAGACTTTGGGCTCTGGTCCCCTGAGTGAGAGGGCCACAAGTGTGAGAACAGCGACTTTCCATTTGTGGACATTTGAAGTCTTCTTTCCGGGATCCAGTGACAGGATGTGGGGAAATAGTTCAAAGCTGAGCCACTGGACATAGGGAAGCACTTATTTATAAAGAGCATGGTCAGATGTGGAACAGGCTTCCTACAGAGGTGGTTGATGGCCCAAGCCTGTCTGTGTCTGAGAGGCATTTGAACAATAATACACTTTAACTTCTTGTCAGCCCTGAAGTTGCTCTGCAGTTGGACTGGATGGCCATGTAGGTCCCTTCCAAATGAAACAGTCTGTTCTCTAATATTCTGTTTTTTCTCTTGTGTTAGACTAGTCATCTGAAAGCAGCAATCATTGAAAGAATTTTAGGTTGCATGTAAAGTAATTTTCTGTATTTATTTGTAGAAAAAGTAATTCTATGCCATCGAGAGGTTATAGTGTCAAGAGTAAGTTTAAGACGTATTATTTCCTTTGTTTTGTATCGAAGTGTTAATTTTAAACCACACATTCTTGTTATTATTATTAAAAGCATCACCAGTCATCTTTATTTTTGGAATATTTTCCTATTTGATCTATTTTGAAAAAGGTTTTCATAACAAAACACAATTTTGAAATTAATATGATGAAATGTTTATTCAGTTTTCTAATAAGCGAGTCTTTCTATTTGCAGGGTATAATTACAGTAACATTTGAAGTTCCTGGAAATATAAAAGAAGAAAACTTAAATCTATTTATTCAGGTAAAAAATAAGTGTCAACTGAAAAAATCATTGTGGCTTTTTATAGAATATCATCCCATGCCTTTCTGTTCACGAAAACATTTTTCTTTTTCATAGAATCTTCTGTGGGAGAAGAATGTGAAAGACAAGACTGGACATGTGATGGACATCATAAGACTGAAGGTTAGTCAGGAATAACCAAATTCTTTGGTTTGTACTGTTCTTCTTTTACACCTAGAAATCTGCAGTGTGATATCAGTTACAGACCTATCAAAGGTGCTGCTGGATCAGTATAACAGAGCAGACACAATGGAGTATAGCACTTTGTCATTGTTCTGTGTACAGGCAGTTTGTTAACTGTTAGCTGGTGGAACAACTGAAAAGGAGGTTGCTGACAGAGAAGCAAACATTAATTCTTCTTGGTTTGAACCGAGAGGGAAGTTTTACAGTCCCAAGTATCAGTGGCAGATTTAATAATAAGGACATAGTTAAATCACTTTTTCATTTTTCTCCCCCCCTTTTCTCAGAAGGTTCCACCCATCTCACATAAATGTCTCCTTATTTAGGGATGTAAATACAGGTTGCTATCCATAATTATAATTGTTGACATAATTTGCAGAAGTTGAATTTGGTATAGCATAGCAGTGGTCTGCACTTAAAACTTTTCACAGTATAGTCAGACTTCAGTTTTAAACATGCTGCCTGTAAGTATTAAATCTTCATGGGCACTTCATATGTTTTTCAGTGGCATGATTTTTAGAGGCATATAGGTGACAATTTAGGATATATTTTCATTTTCCTTATACCAAGCAGCCAAGTAAATAGTTCAAAAATTAGAATCAAGTGTGTCATTTGGTAGACTATAAAAATATACAAGATAATACTCTGGTTTGTTTTCTGAGAACACTTGTGCATAATGGGAATGTACACCATACAGCATATAAGTATTTGAAGTGGCTTAGTAGCAGACAGCGTTTTATTTTTGCTCAAATGTTCTAGGTAATGACCAAATCAGGAACAGAAAGCAGAGTATGGCAAAGTCTAATAATTAGTCTTTAAAAAAATAAGATGTGAAAATGAAGTTACGAGTGGAGGTTACCATACTACATGGTTATTTTGACTAACTGGTGCATAGTTGCCAGGAATATTTTTTCCTGCTTGACTTAGTTGCAAAGTTTCTTTCCCCTCTTAGATATTTCATTTTTAAAGGCTTGTTTATATATCCTAACAGTTATTTTTCTGATAAGGGACTGGTATCTATTCAAGGGAAATGTCATCAGGTGATAGTCCAAGGTGTCCATGAACTCTATGACCTAGAAGAGACTGCAATAACCTGGAAAGAAGATGAAAAGAGAATTAATAGACTGGTCCTAATAGGTAAGAGGAAATCACCTATCTCCTTGATGGACTTGAAGAAGCTGTTCTTTTGGCATACAGTCCTGTAATTTTTCTAAGGAAAAGCAGCCCGCTTAAACTATCCAGAATAGTAGCAGTGAGTATGTTCATTGTAACCTTCAGTCAAAGGTTTATCCATCAAGATCTCCAGCAATTTTGTATTCCAGCTGTGAACAACCTAGACTATCCTTTTTAGTGAAATTAAGTGGAATGAAATAAAATACTAAGTATTCAGAAATTATGATGCCATATTTAAGGTTATTTTAAAAATTCATATTTGTAAATATGGTGATGGGAATGGTTTGAGTGGTCAATATTCAGTAACAGTCATGAAGGTGATTATAGACATTAAAATGTATAAAAACTTATATTTTCTGACAAGCTTGTAATGTTAAGGTTGTACATTTCTTATTCCACATGCTTTACACTCTGCTTCGCAAAGTGTTTTTATTACCAAAACCCCTCTGATTTTTCCTCCTTTCCCTTACTTGTACAGCTTAGAGTCCATTGTTTGTGAAATCTAAAGTTGTCTTGTTAGCTGCAGCTTGGTTTTAATACTACCCCGTTTCCACTTATTAGCAGGTATAATAAACATTTTCTTTGCTGAGAAGAATTGCAGGTTGCTATGTCAATGTATTTTTTTAGTGCATGTGGGTTTTTTAGTGCATGGTAGCATGCAGTTAGCTAATTTATTTCTCTTTACAGGCAGAAACTTGGATAAGGAGATCATCAAAGAAGTATTTGTAGCCACTGTGGGAGCAAACCAAGGAAACAGTTGACAACAAGCTTCAAAAAAAAATGACATGTCTGCTTAACCCTGCAAGCTTTTTATGTCAAAAAAGACTGAATGATGTGCAATGTAATAGGTTCTCTTTCCTCTTGCAGTTTACACAACAGTTAAACCCTGAAGTTCTCCTGAAAATCCTAGCTGACCAACTGTTTGAAGATTAGCTTTTATGGCCTAGAATCAAATGCAAAAGAATTCTACCATTTTGGATTTGGCTTAAGTTATGTCAGTAACGTTGTTTACATGTACAGAAATGCAGATAAGCAAAGGACTTGTCTATGCTGTACATGAAGTATGACAATAGGAATATGGTAAACATGTTTGAAACCTAGTACTTTCTCCAGCTAACTCTCTTTTACTGATGGAAAGGAAGTAAAAAGTGGTTATTGACAGTGATGTAATCACAGTGAAAAGTATTTAGTATTTTCTATTAAACTGTCTTCCATCTCTTTCCACTTGCCTTGTGATTTTTGAATATTTGTATCCATCCTAGGTACTGCTAAACCTGTTGTATAAATGAAATTAAAAATACATGGGTGGCAGACACTTGAGACCATGTGAAACGTACACTGTCTGTATGATAACTATGAATACAGGTTTCAGTCATATACCTAAAGTGTTGAAAGATGTAGCTGACCTTATAGATGCCATGACACTGCTGTCTCAGGATTTCAGGTACTTGGGGGCAGCTGATTTTCACTGTGCTGTCTAGGCTGTCCTGGGTGATGTGTTATGGGGTTCTCTGATACCCCATTTGGGTGCTGTCTCAAAAATTTATTTTGAGGCTTTCATCTTTGCGGCACATTACTTTTACAATTTCGAGTTGGACTTTCTGCTCTGTACCTTCTCCAGTAGTCATTGTTCACCTCATAGCTTTAGAGAGATAAGCTGTCTGCAGCTGGGTGAATGCAAGATGAGCGAATGCAAGAAGATAAGTTGGAGTTAAAAGTGTTACAAAAGAAAATTCTAGGACATGCAGTAGATACTTTTCAGAGTGGACTCTTGGCAACAATGCTACATGGATGCTGATGTGTCTGGATAAGTATAAATTTGTTTTCGGTACTAGTGTTCTGTCTCTTGTCATGTACCTAACACTTCCTTTAGGACAAAAGGTGAATCAAATTAAAAACAGAGGAAAGGAATCAGACCATTCCCTTATCAGCCATCCTAAAAAATCTGGTTTGCTTCCACTAAAATAAATGAATTTGGAGTTTTGTTTCCAAGTTGCTGAGGAAAGAGATGTTAATCTTGTTTGATTAATGTATGAACTGGTGTCCAGTACCATAGAGGTCCTCAGTCTCCCAGTGGATACATTAGCAGACATGACTTCATTCCTCACATGGTGAGTAGTTTAAGATAGCTTGAAGAAGTTTCCATAAATTAACTTTCTGTAAAATAAAGCAAGGTAAAAAGAAAGAACAATGTACTTACAATGTTGCTTTCTGCATTAGTGGCATTTGAGTGAGATCAGTATATTGTTGAGCAACACTGTGATAGTTTCTGGTAGTAGCATCTCTTAATTTTGAAAGCTAATACATATTTTCACACTGGTACATGTTTTGAACTTAGTAAAACACACTTCTTGCATGAAAATTACTCAAATGATTGTCATCAGGGTTATGGATTGGGTTATAAATATACCATATAAATGCAATGTTTGGATAATATGTTTGCATTTATTGCTGCTTATACATCCATTACACAGAGTAAGTGTTCAAATACCCTTTGTCTTATAAATGTCTCATTTAATTGAAGAACTTTGTTGTCTTTAGGAACAGTAATCTCTGAAATGTCCAACGGAAAATGTCCAAACTGTACATTTTCCACTTGAAAAGAAAATCTTCTGAAATATAAGAAGAGCTTCAACCATTAGTTATAAGGGAACAAGCCAGTGTCTTGCACACTTGTCACTTTAGATGCTTATTTTTATATTTGCTCACCAATGATATACTTTAAAAATCCCACAACTGTTAGTATTATATTAGGTGGGGGTTTTGTTTTCAGTAATGGGGCATCTTGGCAGCAGGGAACCTTCTATGTATCTCATCTTGATATTTATCATTCTTACTTGTAGGACTTTTCCCACTCTGCTCACAGAGGTAATGTCAGAGAAGCTTTAGTCAGTGTGCACAGCATAGTCTCTCCTTGCATATTTTCAAGGAGCCCCTGAGCTTGAGAGCAGATTCCAGGCAGGATGGGGATGTGCATTTCTCCATCCTTGCTGCTTGTCAAGGTTCCTATCTGACTTGTCCACCTCTATTCTGTTCACACATAATGACATTGGTAACATAGCCAAGGGGCAGCTCTTTTATCCCCTTCTCCCAAGAAAGTGGTTGTGCAAGAGGCCGGGGGAGCAGGTAGGCACTGCTCAGCCCTATCCTGGGGTGGCAGTGATGTGGACATGCTCAGGATTGTGGGAGAGGGCAAGAGGGGATCTGAAGAGGAGAACTGCTAGCATTTCTCCCCATACAGGTCCCAAAGCGGCACTGCAGGAAGTGAGCTGCACCTTCTCATTAGGAAATGGCACCTGTTATGCCTGCAGGACAGAAGTCCATGTCTGGGCTCGTGAGCCAAAATAACTTCTGGGATAATAACACCTCATTCTCCCCTTTCAAGACACACTAAGCACTAGATATGCACTTGGCAAGGGTTTTATAAATAAAACCCATGCATTGTCTTCCCTAGCAGAGGCAAAAAAGGAATTTCTTTTCTTGAGGCAAATGGTGGTGTTATTTGATCATCTCTGCACCCTCACAAACATCTGACATCTACAGAAATCACCTTTCCAAAACAGCATTTTCTCCACTGTATTCTACTTTCCTCATGTTCTTTTAGGCTCTGTTAAACTTGAAAATAAATAACAGAAATTATCTCCCTCCTTGCACTAGCAATCCTGCCATTTGTTTATATCACCCATAATGTTTAATTTTCAGGAATTACCCAGGAAGAGAGCTGAAGTTTAAATTTTCTGTTTTATGGAGCCCATTAAAATTTATTTCACTAGGTTCACTCTCTAATCCTGAGATATATCATCTTCCTTGGTGTCCTACTGCACCCGGGCAGGCTATTGGCAGGGTGGTTGTCATCTATGTCCTGTCCCCAGTGGGTAGGACGTGGCTGGGTGGGACAGGATGGGGTGGGCTAGGGTCCCAGCAGCCTGCTCTACCCATGAACTGCTCTGCTCCCTCACTGCCTTCATCAGCCTGGCCACTTTGCATAGCCCACACCAGTGGCATCTGTGCCTCCACCCTGGGTGCTCCCCTCTGCTACTGAAGAGTGTCGGGCGGAGCAGACATGTTTTCCCTTGCAGATCTGCTTGACCGTCTATTTTGAATGTTTACTAACCTGTTTTGCTCTTCCTTCACTGCTCTGCAGCTCCACACTGCATCCTGATTTACCATGTACATTTCCAAATGTTAGATGCTGTGCACTTCTTCTCTTTATTTTTACCTTAAATCTGTTTTTACCCAGGCCCAGATTTGCATTAGGTGGCTGTGGGCAAATTGTTATGGGATCTCCAGGGCCAGGCCTGTGCCTCATCTCTTATCGCCCTATGACTGTACTCCTCTGCCTCCCATCCTTGTCTCCATGTCTCGAGGCCACTGATAACATATCAAGCATGTGTTTCTCTGCCCTGCATCATTATGTTACAGCCATAAATATCTCAATCTACACAGAATGGCGGCTTGTTACTGCAAGCTATGAAAAGCTATGGTTGTAGCATACAAGGACTAAAAGTAAAAACAAACTAGCAATAGGCATCTGGTCAGAGAAACTGTTTTCACAAGTAATGAATGACAGGCAAGTCAAGAAAAGATCAGCCAGAGCAGACATGACAAACCTCATTGCTGAGGCCCTGCACACTCATTGGGAAGTTCACAGCCTGTTACTGGCAGCAGCAGTGCCACAATGCAGGATGACATTGTTATATTCCCATCCCAAAGACCTACATACGGCCCTTCTGTTCTTCCAGCCACAGACCTGTGTCAGACAACTCTAGCAAAGAGGAAATTCAAGTTTGGTTAGTGCCAGCAGCTTCACAAAGGCATCTGTGCTCCAGTGCATCTTGGTACAAGTCCTGCATCCATGGACATCCATGGAAATTTTGGGAAAAGAATTGAGCTGTTAGAGACCAAGCATCATGGAGTCAGAATGGTTTGGGTTGGGTTGGAAGGAACCTTAAAGATCATCTAGTTCCATCCACCCCTGCCATAAGCAGACACACCTCCCATTAAATCACTCTACTGAAAACCCCATCCAACCTGGCCTTAAACACTTCCAGGGAGGGGGTGTCCACGACTATCCTGGACAACCTATGCCAGGGCCTCACCACTCTCATAGTGAAATTTCTTCCTAATGCCTAGTCTAAATCTGCCCCCCTCTTAAAGCCATTCCCCACCTTGTTCTGTCACTACATACCCTTGTAAAAAGTCCCTCCCCAGCTTTCTTGTAGGCCCACTCTGGATACAGGTTGACCGCTGTAAGGTCTTCTTGGAGTCTTCTCTTCTGCAGGCTAAAAAATTTCATCAAGCAGATGAATAAATGTATTGCTTGTTAAGAGATTAATAAAAGATTTGCCACAAACTCGTAAGTATTGGTAAAAAATGTGCAGGAATGCTTTTGATCTTCAAGCATAGTGGGAAGTTCCAGTGATCTTACTGTCCTTGCTCTGGTAGTCTGAAATATCTACTAGTGTCACACAGGTCTCTTAATAGGATTGCAAATCAGCTTGTTTATTGTTTTTTTAATTACTTTTGCTGTATCATTCTTGTTTGAAACTTCTTTTTAGTAGGAATGAGCTACTGATTTTTATACTCTTAACATTACTAAGATGTTGGTATTTTTCTAATTTATTTTTTCAGATAAATACAACAGGAAAGACTATCATTCTCTCTCTTTTGTCCAGAGCAGAAGTTTGCTTTAATCCCCAATAGATTGCTCAGATTCACATAAAATATTTCCTTATGGACAAGGTATTTTTTAAAAAACACCACTACAGTTAGCTGCAAAGAATGCATAACATTATAATATTGTGGAAAGGCTGGTCTCCTGCGCCACTTGATCTGATGAAGAGTTACTGCTTGTCTCCTGGAGATGCCCAGTCTTACCAGCAGAAGGGCACCAGCCTGTGCTACCTAAACCATTTCAGTGGCAGATCAAACCAACTAAGTTAGGCTGTCCTGAACCTCAGGTTAGTCTGTCATTGCACTGAGAAAAGTCATTTTTGCATTGACGAAAAAGAGCATTAACCTCAGCCAAGGAACAGTGATAATACTGGAAGAGATAATATTTTCAGCCATGGTAGTTGAAAGGGGTGGTCTACATTACTATAGCTTGAATTATTAATTTAATATAACATCACCATTCTCTTAGTGGTATTGTTAGCAGTTCACATTTGTAAAACCAATGTGTCCTCTGAAGCTCTGTCAAAGTAGAACACAAATCAATAAACAGTCTTTGCAAAAGAAACATGGCAAAGTAGATTAAAATCATTTCTGTCTGTTGGCAGTAAAATATTATTTGGAAAAATATTTAATTTACTGAAGAAACCAGAATGTTTGCCTCTTGAGAAAGTGGAGATTGCTGGTTTCTGAGTTTGTTTGGGTTTTTTTCTTTTTTTTCTTTTTCTTTTTTTTTTTCTGGTAAGAACTAGGGTGAGCTCTACAACATTTATCTGTTAGAACCACCTAAAAACTTGTGGGTTTTATGTTTCATTTGCTTTTCCCTCCTAACCTATCCTTCTTTTTTTCCCCCCTTTTTTTTATGTTTGCACCATTTGTCATTTATTTTGATCACCACTGAGAAAGATGTTTTCACAGCTTAAAAGCTTAAAGTGTTTTTAATCTAGCAGGGGAAGCCACAACCAGAGTTGGAGGCTGCAGCAGATCTAGGCACATATGGAGCAATGGAAAGCTGAAGTTTTCTTTCAGATATGTAACTATTTGATGCAATCTGGAATCTCAGCTATCTGAGGTCATAAGTTAAAGTAGAGTATCTTTCTAGAATATGCTTTGTGGTCTATATTCCTTGGTATCGCATTCTTAGAGTTACAGGATGAAATAGGGTAAATTGTTTTACTGCAACATAGAGGAAAGTCAGATTAGATAGCACACAGTTTTGGGTTTTGATCCTAAGAACGCATGACTTTTCCCTGTCAAGTCAATGGTTTTTGAAACAAAATCACAGTGCCCAGTCTAGATTTTTTTGCGATAGGTAAAATAAAATATATCTGAATGAGAAATATTGGCATGTTTATGGAGCGTATCAAAGCAGTGTTCTGCACTGTGTCTATAGCTATCTATTCTATTATAGCAAGATGATTTTTTTTAGATACAAAATCCATGACTGATTTTATTGTCCAAAAACTCACAGCAGCAAACTGAGGAGAAGCATTGCAAAACTGCAAAATCTTTTAGTGCTTTTTTTTTTCATGCTTCAAGAGCATCTATAATAGGGAATTAGTGAAAATGAAGGACTGGTTCTGTTTACTAAGGTAGCCATCAAACTCATAGCAGTTCCTAGAGAATCAACACTTGGTGTTTGCTTGAAAACTGACTTTCAAGTTGTGCTAATTTC
Organism: Piaya cayana; assembly: GCA_013389865.1. Classification (NCBI taxonomy): domain Eukaryota; kingdom Metazoa; phylum Chordata; class Aves; order Cuculiformes; family Coccyzidae; genus Piaya; species Piaya cayana. The sequence goes on along the minus strand of WAAB01009034.1, from coordinate 1,934 downwards.
CCTGGCAGGTTAAAGTAAGTCCAGGGTTAATGTATGCTTACAGATGAAACCCACATCCTCAGTGGGTAAGACTTGCCATGCACTTTGGCAACGCACATTTTAGAAGAGGAAGTTTTAGAAACAAGGCAAACTACATGTTTAAGTCCAGTAGTCTCCAACTAGGTGTTTATGAAGACTCAAGGTTTCCCTCCAGGTCCTTCATACATAGTCAAGTTCAGCTTCCTTTGCAACAGCTGCGGCCACTTGCTCATCCACACTTCATGAGCATGGAGATCCTGCACAGCCCCTGTGTGCCCCTTGCCTTACCCTTCTGTCTCTGAAGGAGCTCACTGATCCCTTGATCAGTTCCTTGGCTCAGACCAACATTTAACCATTGTTAACCATTGCTGCACTGTGAGATTCAGTGAGTATTTAACTGGTTGTGTGAATAACCAGTCCTCTTGCCAGAATATGTGCATAATAAAAAATATGTCGATTTGTAATAGTTTGGTGTGTGATTTTATTTTATTCACACGTTCTATTTATGTTTTAAGATAACAAACCAACTATAAAAGTACTACAAAGAACAATACAATCATAGAATCATAGAATCACCAGGTTGGAAGAGACCCATCAGATCATAGAGTCCAACCATTCCTATCAAACACTAAACCATGCCCCTCAGGACCTCGTCTGCCTGTGCCTTAAACACCTCCAGAGAAGGTGAATCAACCACCTAACTGGGCAGCCTGTTCCAATGTCCAATGACCCTCTGTGTGAAAAACTTCCTCCTAATATCTAGCCTAAATCTCCCCTGGTGGAGCTGGAGGCCATACCCTCTTGTCCTGTCCCCTGGCACTTGGGAGAAGAGGCTAGCTCCCTCCTCTCTACAACCTCCTTTCAGGTAGTTGTACAGAGCAATAAGG
>WAAB01009031.1:12477-40591 GCA_013389865.1 Piaya cayana | reverse complement strand
CTGGACTCGCTCCAGAGCCTCAACATCCTTCTTGTGGGGAGGGCCTTGTTTCACAGGGCAGAACAGGTTATGTTTCCTGTGGGTGTTTGATGAAGCTGATTCTTTTAGAGACATTTGAAAACATTCCATTAATGACGTTGATGTCAGCAAAACACTGTTTGATGGAGACAGAGTGAGCAGAGGTGATAGGGAAGAGCCTGAAAATGTGGTTGTGGCTGCTTCCTTCCCAGCAAGGGTCACTTGCAGTAACTCAGTCAGAGGCCAGGTGCTTCCTGCTGTGCTTGGAGGGTGCATGGGCTGTCGCTCCATCAGGGAACTTGCACATCTGGACCAGCATCTCTGCATGGACTGTGTGCAAACATCTGTGCTGAAAGGCTGCCCCAGAGGCAAAGCAGCACAGTGTCCCCTGCCCTACAGGTGAGCAGTGGTGACAGGGAGTTCCTCCCTTTTTCCTTCAGCTCTTCAGTCACTGACACTGATTGGTGTGTCCCTGACCTTGCTGGTCACAAGAGTGAACTTTACACCAGGAGAAACCATTGCAGTGTGCTCTTGATTTGACACTAGTCAGAAGAGATTTATTGGTATTTCTGCCAGTCTGGGATGCCTATTGGCCCCCTCTATGTCTGGTGAAACATCATGGGAGTCTCTACAGAGCTCCTTCCCCTGTTGCTTGGTATTGAACCTCCTGCAAAAGTCATAAAAATGTATGACTAGTCACATCAATGGTGTCGTTTTGTAAGAGGCTCTTTTTTCACTGCAGATATTTGAAGGCTCATATCCTGCGTCTAGGATCCCCTGCCGCTGTAGGCATCCAGGTTTAGCAGATGACTCCTGCAAAGGACCTTGCAGGACATCCATGCCCCAGAGAGGCTGCACTGGTTGAGATACCATCCCTGGAGCCTCCTACACAGCAGAGGAGAGCACAGGCTTCTCACCAGTGTCTTTTAGGTCCTGAAAGGAGGAGTTTGTTAACCAAATCTTTCAGAAGTCTATGGGGAGTCAGCCTTGCAGTACACCAGGCAGCAGACTGGTTGCAGACCTCCTTTGTGTGCCAGGACACCCACCTCCTCTTTCTAAGCCCAGACCTGGCAATCAGCTTGGTCCTGCATGTGTCCTCAGGGTGCAGCAGGCAAGCTCGAGGGCTGGGGCTGAGGCATCACTGTGCATCTGTGCATACGAGACACATCAGTGAAAGTCTGATGGGCTTTTAAGATGAGAAGAGACTCTGATCTGAGCGCTCACAATCTCAGGCCCTCAGATTTCTAGGGCTAGGTTCAGCTGTATCCCTTCTCTCCCCACACCCCTAAATCCCTGCTCATTTTCTATGCATGAACCTCTGATGGGGTTAAAGAACATCCCTAGCAGAGCACGGATCTAGAACCATGCATCTCACATGCTCTGAAGCACTCTCCTTCCACCCCCAGGAGACCCTACCAAACCGTCTGGATTTAGGAGCGTCAAAGCCCCCACCACAAAGGTGGCCTCATCGATCGGGAATGCCCAGAAGTTGCCCATGTGCGAGAAGTGTGGATCTGGCATCGTGTAAGTAAAGCCTCTCCCTGGGGTTGCAGGGCAAGCGTCCCATGCTTGTGTGACAGGCTGCACCCAAAATACTTCATCTACCCACGTCCAGTGCTTAGAATCATAGAACGTTGGAAGGGACCTTAAAGCCCAACCAATTCCAACCCCCCTGGTATGGGCAGGGACACCTCCTGCTGGATCAGGCCGCCCAAGGCCCATCCGACCTGGCCTTGAAAACTTCCAGGGATGAGGCAGCAACAACTTCCCTGGGCAACCTGGGCCAGCGTCTCCCCACCCTTATTGTGAAGAATTTCCTCCTTATGTCCAGTCTAATCAGCAGCCTGATCCAGTGGGAGGTGTCCCTGCACATGGCAAAGGGGATCATCTTTAAGCTCCCTACTGACCCAAACCATTCTATGAGTCTATGATTCCTCATTCAGTTTCTCGGTCACAAAATTATTCTACTCTCATTTTCTCCTTCGTGTTGATTTCCCTACAACCCCCTCTTAGCTTAATTGTTGATTCCAGCAGCTGAGCGCTGAAGGGACCACACCTGCATCATCTTGGAATAATTCAGATTTCGCTCATGCTGCCTGTCACAAGTGATCAGATTGATGCTGAGCCCCACCACACTCTGACTCTACGGTCCTGGCACATCTGGAGTGCCAAGGGCCACCAGAGTCATTACAGTGACAATCCACACCTTGGAATAGATGAATCAGAGACAAACCCTGCAATTATTCTACTAGTTAGGTAGAGCTGAAGAGAAAGCACAAGGCTATGAGTAGCACTAAAAACTAATGAATTAATGAAAATATAGATGGAACAAAAGGATATTGCTGGCAAATTGTTGTGTTGCTGCTGGTGGTAGTTCATGAGTTGCTATGTAGTTTTCCTTATAATCTGCCAGGTTAAGCTGTGAAGTTTTGAAGTGAGAGCTGGCCTGCTTTTGGCTGGATCCATTCACTGCAGCTCCTGAGCAGCAGCGTCTGAGATCAGAGACAGAATCTGGTCTCGTGCTTCTTCCACACGTGCCTCACATATCAGTAACTATCAAAAAAGGCAGTGGCTGTACAGACTTCATCCCCTTTGGCTGGCATGGGCAGTCCTTTCTGGATTTTGTTCTGCAGCCTGGTTGGTTTGGACCTGGATTTTGCTCCCCTAGCTGGTCGAGCTGATTCCTGTCATTAGATCTCGGGCATTTGAAGGCTGTTGCAGTGACTGCAGCCATCAGCTAAAGGTGCCATCGCAGTGATTCTTGCCACCACAGGCAATAGGAATGTCCCTTGTGAAACTTAGGAGGGCCAGTGCTAGGAAACACTGTCCAGAGAATTCAGATGCCACCAAGTTTGGCTTTAAAAGTGCTGTTAACAGCTGCCTGGCCAGAGGTGTGACCTATACTTTTGGGTTGTTGAGAGCAGGAAAAAATTGTCCACCTTGTGCGCTGGTGTGGGTCTGGGCTGCGTGGGATGTGGCTGGGGAGGAGGGAGGCAGCAGCGGGCACCTGGTGCTGAGAGGTGCTGGTTCCTTCCCCAGAGGGGTGTTTGTGAAGATCCGCGACAAGCAGCGTCACCCAGAGTGCTACGTCTGCAGCGACTGTGGCACCAACCTCAAGCAGAAAGGACACTTCTTCGTGGAACACCAGATCTACTGCGAGAAGCATGCACGGGAGCGGGTGACTCCCCCCGAGGGCTACGAGGTGGTCACCGTCTTCCCAAAGTAACTGCACTGCTCACAAAGCCCATGTGGATGGTTTCTCCTCAGCTGCTCTTTCCTTGGAAAGCGTCATCTTTTCCCCCCTGCTGAATCTTGTTTGCAGTAAGGAATGCTGGGCATGGCTTTGAATTTCCCTGTCATTATTAATCCACCATCTGTCACTAATTGTTAAACGTGCTTTTTGTCTCCTCTTTCACTGTTTGGGTTTGGGTTGGTTTTTTAATACACAGAATTAACTTTTTTCCTCTCCTTTGTGCTGTCAATCATACAGGAAAATCAGAGGCCAAAGTCAAGGACACAACTCTCCTGTGTCCCAGCTATTTGCCTTCTCTTTGCATTCAATAAATGGGGTGAATCCACAAGGCAGAGGTGTCTGCTGTCTCCTGTATCCCTCTGCACTGAGCCAGGGTTCCTGGAGCAGCAGAAGAGTTGCATTTACCCTAGAGAGCAGCAGGAGTGAGTTCCACAGTTTGAAGCTTGCTGGAAACCAGGGAGTCCTGCAGCAAAGACAGCAGGGTTTGAGCGGCTCTGCCCCTCCACTGGCAGGCTGCTGAGGGCGAGTTTTGCTGCTCTGCACCTACTGTCCATGGCTACAAATGTTCCCATCTGCAGCCATCGGGGACAGACACGAGGTCCTGGGTGGGGGCTCCCGGACATGCTCTGCTGCTGGAGGGGTTTGGAGTGGGACAGGTCGCACGTGCACTGGCTGAGGGCCTGCTAGGACGATCTGTGGGGAGGTTATTTATCTGCTCACACTTCTTAATGAGCTGAGGGCTGTTCTTTTGCTGTAAAAATAAATGGTTTCCAAGAGGTGTTGTCATCTTTGCTTTAAAACAAACGACCTGAGGTTGCAAACAAGGGTTTGTAGCTGCATACAGGCCCGCTTTGGCAGGCTTAGGGCTGCCTCCGTCCCTGAAGTTAGCAGGTGCATCTCCAACAGCTACAGACAATCTTCCACGATGCTTTACTGCTGCACCTTTTTTTCCCCCTTGCCTTCATGATGAAGCACAGCTGCCTTATGACACCACCCCCCCCCCAATCCTCATCTGAGATTAAGTTGACCTATCACCAAGATTAACACCAACCTCCCCCACCCCCATGCCACCACCATCCCGACTGGCGGTGCAGCTTTCTGAAAGGCTGGGACAAGACTAATGCACAAACCCAGCTGAGTCGCTCAGGCTTCTGTGTGTGGTGGCAGTTAAGGGAAGATGGCAAAAACTGAGCCAGAAACCTCCTTGTCTGGCTTATCCCTGGGGAAAGCCTCTCCGTGCCACCAGCAAGTGCCCATGTGAGTTTTATTTTCAAGGCAAGTGTGGGGCTGTGGGGTTTTTTTGTCTGCTGAGGCAACATCTGCTAATGGGGGTTAACACTTTCCCCTCTGCTGCACATTTCCCCAGGGAAAGCAAGGTGCAGGCTACCCACTTGCCTTATAGGAAGAAAATCACAGAATCACCAGGTTGGAAGAGACCCACTGGATCATCAAGTCCAACCATTCCCACCAGTCTCTAAACCATCTCTCTCCTTCAGTACCTCATCCACACACACCTTAAACACCTCCAGGGAAGGTGAGTCAACCCCCTCCCTGGGCAGCCTCTGCCAGTGCCCAAACGACCCTTTCAGTGAAGAATTTTTTCCTTATGTCCAGCCTGACCCTCCCCTGGCAGAGCTTGAGGCCATTCCCTCTTGTCCTGTCCCGTCACCTGTGAAAATGCCAGCCTGCCAGGGCCATCGGGTAGGCCGAGCCCTCTAGCACATGCAGTCACTAAACGTTTGCATATTCACAAACATCCTTCAGCAAAATGTGGCTCATTCCAGCTAACGTCATGAGCTCGCTTTTCCATCACAGGATCAGGACAGAAGAGCCTGAACTGTGACCGGCTTTTCCGCTCCCCACCCCAGCCCCACATTGCCAACAGCTCACAAAGTCCATTTTGTGCAGGGCCACATGCTTTATCGCCCCAGCCGAGCTCCCACAGTGAAGGTTGGCAGCACTGCTGGGAAAACAGCAGCGTCGGGAACTACAAAAGGTTTGTGGGGTGGGTTTCTAGTGCAGATACCAGTGTTGATCTTATTTATTACAATGGGAACAGGCTACTGAGGCAATTCACATTAATTGCTCAGGAGGACTTTGCTCTGCCAGATTCATTTTTTCATATTCATTTTTTTTCATGCAGGCCAAAATATTTGGCACCTGCAGTGTTCGCTGTAGTCCTGCCTTTCCAAACTCTTCTCAAGTTTTAACAGTTGTACCAAATTTTTAACCAGCAGTACTGGTCAATAAACCCCAACCTGCTGACTCTTACCTCCGTGTGCTGACCGGGATTATTTTTTTAAGCTGTAGGGAGAGCCATGTCCATGTCACGTTAGACTGCACACAAGGCAGCACTGGCACTCGGAGGAAATGCAGGGAGGGAAAGAGGGACTGAGGAGGAGTGTGGGTATAAGCGGTGCCCTTGAGTACAAATTTAACAGCAGGAATATCATTTGTGTTAATTGGGCTCCCTGCTTGCATTTGGTGTCTTTATTGCTAGACACGCAGCACTCGTGGCTGTGTGGATGTCAGAGCCCCTTCTCTCCTGTTCTCTACCTTATTCTATCATTATATAGTCTGTGTTTTGTCCTCTTCATGGCACATGGTGCCTCCCTGCAGCTTCTCCCAGCATTACACCTGTCAGATTTATAAATGCATTTTGAAATATTCAGGCATGGACTTGAAAAATTGCAGTTTCCTAGTACTTGTGCTATCATCTGCTCTTTTAAATTGGATCTGGTTTTGTTCAATATCTTTATTGATGATCTGGGTGAGGGGATTGAATGGACCCTTAGTAAGCTCACAGGTAACACTGAGCTGGGAGGAAGTGTCTATCTGCTTGTGGGTGGGGGGGCTCTGCAGAGGGATCAGGACAGGCTGGATCCATGGGGTGAGACCAACAGGCTGAGGTTTAACTAGGCCAAGGGCCAAGTCCTGCACTCAGGGCACAACAACCTCGTGCAGCTCCAGGCTTGGGGGAAGAGGGGCTGGAAAGTGCCTGGTAGAGAAGGACCAAGGGGAGTTGGTCAACAGCAGTTGACATGAGCCAGCAGGTAGCCAAGAAGGCCAATGGCATCTTCACTTGTATCAGAGACACTATGGCCAGCAGGTGCAGCCTGCACCGCTGTTGACCAACTCCCCTCGGCTGCACTCCGTGCAGCCAGCCTGCACATAAGTCTCACTTCTTTAAGAAGCTGTGCTAAAGCTCATACAACTTAGTAGGGCAAACCAAACATTTATTTAAACAAAATTCACAGAACAGAAGCTACCAAATCGGCTGTTAACAAAGCCACAAGTTCTCTCCCTTCCAAATAAAACCATTATTGATATAATATTTTTAAAAGTTGGTTGAGGCCTTCCACGGGAAGACAAAATTTGCCAGTTTCTATCACTGATTGTAGGAGCAGCTGCAAAAGTGGAACAGACTCGTCTTCTTAATTCTTTATGACAGTCCCCCAAAACTACATTATGAAACTATCGCCTGCATTATACTGTAAAACATGTTAGCATTCAATGAAAAAAAACCACAGAGGATTTGAACAAAGTCTTAATGAAAGTCAACATAAAGGATCGGTACGTGTAAGGGGCATCTCTGGAAGATCTGGCGTCAGTCACGTTTGTCTTGTAAGGCTACAGGTCACATTTGCGCATTAAAACACACATTCTGCACTGGAATCGGATGATTCTTCCAGGACCTTGAAGACACCCATTTTTTCCTTTTTCATTTTTTCAGAAGACTTCATTTGGTCTAGGATTAAAACAAAACAAGAATAACAGGTGAGGCGTCTGCAGCCTCACTATTGCAGATATAGAAGTCTTGGGTATCTTTGGATTTGGAAACCAAGCCGATAAAACCATTTAGCTCCTCCATCAGCAGTTTGCAATTGGAAGTTTGTGCTATTTTTCAGTTACGTGCGTTATAAAAAGAAGTCCAACACCTCTGGTTAAACCTGAGCTAAGCAGGTTTTAAATCTGCCTGAACTAGTCTCGTTTTCCTGAGAAAACAGAATGCAGTCAACTTATTTAGAATCATAGAATCACCAGGTTGGAAGAGACCCATCGGATCATCGAGTCCAACCATTCCTATCAAACACTAAACCACGTACCTCAGCACCTCGTCCACCCATCCCTTAAACACCTCCAGGGAAGGTGAATCAACCCCCTCCCTGGGCAGCCTCTGACAGTGCCCAATGACCCTTTCTGTGAAAAACTTCCTCCTAATCTCTAGCCTAAATCTCCCGTGGCAGAACTTGAGGCCATTCCCTCTCGTCCTATCCCCTGGCACTTGGGAGGAGAGCCCAGCTCCCTCCTCTCTACAACCTCCTCCTTTCAGGTAGTTGCAGAAAGCAATGAGGTCTCCCCTCAGCCTCCTCTTCTCCAGGATAAACACCCCCAGCTCTCTCAGCTGTTCCTCATCAGGCCTGTTCTCCAGCCCCTTCACCAGCTTTGTTGCTCTTCTCTGGACTCGCTCCAGAGCCTCAACATTTAGCAGAGCTACTAGGAGAAACACAGAGTTACTGCTCTGCTAAGCAATATTCTTTTCTAAAGTTCAAAGATCTAAATCTTGTTTTTCTAGCACTTGCTATTTGTGAATATAAAGCCAATGAAAAAGAACTGTTTATATCAAATTTAATAATTACAGCTTACAGGAGTGGGAGGTGGCATTTCAGTTTCTAAAGCAGTAGCTGCTGTTACAGTAGCTGCAGTAAATATTCAGTACATAAAGCTGCACCACTGGTTTTGTATAAATATTTTTGACAATTTTAATATAATCATTTTGCTTAGTATAGCCATAAAAAATTAGCAACAGTTAAGATGCACACTAATAACACACAATAAATGGCACCGTCTCCAGCCTGAAAGGAAAAATTGGATTGTTTCACAGCCTGAATTTCTGAAGATAGAGACCATATTATCAGTGCCTCAAGAATAATTTTCTATATTAGCAGTCAGTTAACTGAAAATTCTTTAGATAATGTAGGGAAAAGTTACAAGTATAATGACAGGTCTCCTAAGGCAAAGTTATTTCACTTAAACTATATATCTTAAAACTTATTTAAGGTTAGCGATTCCAAATTCTGTACTGACTCAATTTTCTTGATCTCTGCTTTGAGGATTTTCTCTCCTAAAGATACTGAAGGAAACAGCACATTACATCTACTCTTTAGATGAACCAGACAAGAATTTTTTCAGTTACAACTAATGAGGGAAAGTTGCTTTGCAAATCACCTCCTAACCTATGCTTTTCATTCACAGTTTACTCAGGGCACCCCGTGTATGAATGGGGGTTTCTGGAACTATTTTAAGTTCTGTTATTTCTTCAGCAATTCCTATTGGAAACATCCAGCAAAGGAGCCAAAGGGTCCTTCTTCAGGTGCACTACAACACAGCTGGGAAGCTATGACAGCTTTCTATATACGAAGACACTTAAAAAAATATGAATTTACTGTTGAACAGGAATAAAAACAAATGAAAACTGACTTACCAACAAGATCACTTCTATCCAAGAGTAACTCTAGATCTTTATCACTTATAACTTTTTCTTTAGATCCTTTAACCTCCCTGTTGAGGAAGACATAATTTCTCAATACAGATAAAAGCATGTTACAGTTAGTTCCGATATAGCAGAAGCCATAAGATATTCTTTCCACTATGAAAAGTCACATATCACTTCATTGACAGCCACTTGCAAGTTACAAACTNATACCACTTCATAAGACAACTATTGACAGCCGCTTGCAAGTTACAAACCCCTAGCTCCAAGGAGAATATGAAATCTGCATACCTCTCATAGTCTCTGGATTTCAGCAGTTCCATTAATTCCTGAGGGTCCAGGCAGCTCTTTGACTGTGCTAGCCCAGATTTCCCACCTTTAAACTGATCTGTAGAAAGGAGAAACTTTAAAAAAAGCACAGAGACAGGAACAAATTCTCTATATTAAATCAATACTGGATGCACACATTGAACAAATTACTCCTGCACATCAAAACTAACAATATGGTTCATTGTTTTAGCCCTCGGGTAAACACAGTCAGAGGTACACGAAGAGTTTACATGCAGGCCTTTCACCTTCTAGCTGTAGTATGCAGAAGAACTGATTGAAACACCAATTCCACATGCACACACAATATGCAGAGCAGAAAAGCCGTTAGTTCTACTTACAGTAAAAATATTGTACATAAAGTTAGACGGTGGATGCTGAAGTTTATTCCCTTTGTATTGTAAGCTGGTTGAAACAAAGTAAGCAGCATTAAGCACAAGATAGGAAATACATGACAGATAGATGGTTTGCAGAGAGAACATCCGAGTTTAATGGATTCAACAGGCATGACAAAAAAAAAAATTACACCTGACGTGCTATACACAAATCTGGATGTCAGCTTAAATATCAAAAAAATATACAAGATTATTACTTAAAGCTGAGCATGGGTGAAGACAAACTCAGTCTTGCACATTTCAAGGAGATGAGCAAGGTTTACTGTTCTGTACGAAATTTCCTAGTTTTTTATCAACACATCTACCCACTTCATAAGTCTTCATCGATCTCTTTCATCACACTCACTGCTGTTCTTTCCCATTCCCTGGGTTTCAATAGTTCTCACACTTTTTCCCCATCGCCCTCCACGGACTGGCTGTTTGTGAAGTGTAAGTCAGACAAGTTTCAGAGTGTTTTGAGTTATAGGATTCTCTCCCACATTAACATATCCTGCATTCTCTCACTTTTAGTCTTCAGTGTTTCACAAACTATACGGCACTGAATTAGTGCTGTACAAGTCTTTGGCTGCAATAATAGTGACACAGAGAAAAATACAGAAGAACCTAGTAAGCACTTAACACTTCGTTTACGTCCATCACTTCCTCTCAGTCTGACATCTTCTAATTCAACTGAAATCACACTGGCATTCATAGAGTTTCCTGGGCAACTTTCTTCAATAGAACAGAAGCACAAGACTAAAAGAATAACCAACTGCTGAGGCCAAATAAAGCATTCAGTTTGCAACAAATTCCAGTTATTAAGCTCCAGTATTTGTACTACACACGCCCTACCTACACGGTTAAGCATCACTGAAAGGTCTAGCTTAAGTAAGTTTTGTGATACTGCCTTATTCACTCCTCCAAAATTCCAAAACTTTTTTACATATTCAATTTTAATATTCAATTTAATATTCAATTATTCAATATTCAATTTTAAAGGATCAACTGCACCATCTTAACATTGACACAATGGATCTAAAGGTTCCTGGAAGGGGACAACCTTCCCTAAGCTGCAAGATTTAGATGATTCATGGATAGTTACCAAGATAAATATTCAACTTAGTGCCAAGCCGAAGGCAGGACCCAACTTAACACTCAGCTTCCTTCCACAGTACAACTAGGCCCGGTTCCTGCTGTTACTTTAGTGTATGTCAGTCATCTACTATTCAAGCACATTGTATTTTGTGTGCTCACCTTGCCACTTTGGTTTTAACTTCAGGTTGGAACATAACCAAAGCATTAAAAAAACAATTCTTTCTTATTTAAATTAGTTATTAACATGCCTACAAATAGTCAGGTGGCAGTCCTGGCAGTCACGCCAAGACAACAGCAGCAAACAGACTACAAAGAAAAAGGCTAAAGCTAGGATGATAAAGCAAACAGCTAACAGAGATTAGCTAACATCATCCAAAAGCAGAGAAACCACAGCTTAGATTTGACAAGCAGTGCACTTTAGACAGCTATAGGTGGGGTCTTTCTGCCCATTTAGAATCATAGAATCATAGAATCGCCAGGTTGGAAGAGACCCACCGGATCATCGAGTCCAACCATTCCTATCAAACACTAAACCATGTCCCTCAGCATGTCGTCCACCCATCCCTTAAACACCTCCAGGGAAGGTGAATCAACCACCTCCCTGGGCGGCCTCTGCCAGGGCCCAATGACCCTTTCCATACAGAACTTCCTCCTAATCTCTAGCCTAAATCTCCCCTGGTGGAGCTTGAGGCCATTCCCTCTTGTCCTATCCCCTGGCACTTGGGAGAAGAGGCCAGCACCCTCCTCTCCACAACCTCCCCTCAGGTAGTTGTAGAGAGCAATGAGGTCTCCTCTCAGCCTCCTCTTCTCTAGGCATTTATGTCCACACGTGTTTTTTTCCCCATTCATATACTATGAGAAGTTTTGTAAAAGGCTAAATATGGTCAGGAGCCCATACCAAGTTACAATAATTCCTCTTTAAAGCAAGGTTAAAGTTTGGAAAATGCTATAGGGAGCTACCATCCAAATGTTAAGAAACCAAATGAGCTACATAAGCCAAGCAGGATTCCTATGGAACCCAAACTAGAAAAAAATTCCCCCCAAAAGCGACACCTCAACCCAGTCACTTTCTGAAGACTTCTGAGTATGAGCAGCTATATAATCAAGAACACAAGAATCACCACTGTTCTGCACATAAAAATCAAGGACTATCGTTCTATTCATAGAATCACAGAATCATAGATTCACCAGGTTGGAAGAGACCCACTGGATCATGGAGTCCAACCATTTCTATTCAGCACTGTTTAATTGTTCAAACAGAACTATTCTGCTCTGGTTGTAACATACTTTTCTTAAATTCAAGAAGACAGAAGCTACCAGGATACTGAAATTTTTTACAGTGATTTTACAGCTCTAGGATTTGCAATCTCAACTAAGTTTAAGAGGAATCCCCCAGAAACCAACCTTCTACAGCGTTTTCCCATTTTACCATTTTGAATAGGATGCTGCCTACACAAGCAAGTTTGCCAGGGCAACAGGAAAAACCTATCACTAAACTTCACATCTTGAAACTGCTCTAAATGTCACAAGGTAGGCACAGCACTCCAACTGAAAAGCTGTTATAAACTGAACAGCAAGCAGTAAGAATTTTATCTGCTTTTCTATTTATATTCTAGTTCATTTAATTTTATTTTTCAAAAAATAATCAACTCTAATTTGTCATCTACCCCCAGCATTTGACACAAAGTCCAGAATCATTTGGATCGAACAATCAACTTGGTGACAATTTGCCAGCAAGCCCAGAGCTCTTTCCCTTATTGCCTGGTTTTCACCTGTATTGCTTCTCACTGTCTCATCATCCCTCTCTTTTTTTCTTAAATACTAGTAAAGGAGCAGTCATAGCAAGGTGATTTCAGAAATATTACAAGTATTTTTCTTTAATTTGCTGCAGAAGCTATATACAATGTGCTTAAAAGTGCATTTTGAAACATAATACTGAACAGCCACTTGCTGGGAGAGTGAAGCTTTTTGCATTTCAGAAAAAATACTAAGCAGCCACAAACAGCAGTAAGGAGCTCTATCTCGGGATTTAGAGACGCAATACACGATAACAGAAATCATAAGAGACAGATACTAACTTTTGTGGATAATCAGCTTCTCCAGCTTCCTCTTGGCAGCAGCCCTCTCCACAATTTTCTGATCAATAGTATTCGCTGTCACGAGACGATAAACAACCACTGGCTTTGTCTGGCCAATTCTGTGACATCTGTCTTGGGCCTGCAAGTCCGACTGGGGGTTCTTAACAGATAGAGAAAAGTTAGCTACACCATTAACTTTTTTTTTTTAAAGAGACATATCACAGAGCCATTTCAATAGTCAGTTCTCAGAGTCAGAGCAGAAACAATAAGCAGGGCAGTTGTGGTATAATAGAACTCTACATCTCTCTGCTCTTAAGCTCATCCATGACAAGCTAGGCTGCTGTAGCTGCAGAGCCAGAGTGACCCAATGAGCTGAGACTCCTTTAGGACTACGTGCTGCAATTCTCACCAGATGGACAGTGCTGTATCGCGAATTTAGTTGAAGGTGTTAGTTGTAGGTTTGGCTTTTTATTTTTTCACTTGAGGATAAAAAAAGCAATTTTAAAAGTTTTCAGCCATTTCTGAAGCTGCTCTAGCTCTCCTGAAGCCAAACAGTCATGCAAACAGAGCTGTCTACTAAAATAAAGTGAAGATGCAGAGGTTCTCAGTCATTTCCTTTCACACCTCTCTGCTTTCCAGCCTCCAAACTCAGAAGCAGCAGAATCCTAGCTAGGTAAAACATACGTGACAAGTCACAGGAGGAAGTTCAAGGAGCTGGTACTAACATGGCAGCTGTTGGAAGTGGGAAACCTGGAGAAGGCCCAGCTACACTCAAACGTAAATAACTCTAAAGAAGAAAATGTATGACAGAAAAACAATGTCAACAATGACAGAAAAACCTCTCCTGCTTTTGGCATAACTCGGGGCAAACAGGCTACGTCTTGGAAAACACACTCTAACACTGTATTTAATAAGCTAGGACCTCTCAAAGGAGGCTGTATATTTCATACAAAACATTTTTGCATACCGTACTTACTATTACGTTCATGTTTAATAGCTCATTAGTTACAGAAATGGTCTACATCACAATGTGTTAGTAAATGATTATCAAAAGCAGCAATAGAGAAAGCATTTTATGACACACATTACTAGGTTAACAGTCTGACAACGTACCCAGTCGCTATCGTATATGATAACTGTGTCTGCCGCTGTTAAGTTAATGCCCAAGCCTCCAGCTCTTGTGCTCACTAAGAACAGGAAGACTTCAGGGTCGGTATTAAATTGATGCATCTGGAAGAGAATTCATCTATTAAAAAAACAGCAGATCAATCAAGCACAACAGAGTTAATGTTTTATCTTGAGACATCTGTGTTTAAAAAAGAGATGAACACTGATAAAATACATCACACAGAGGCAAAACTAAGGTTTTAAGAAACATTGTGTGCGCTTGGGACAGGACAAGACAAAGAACTGAAGCAATCATATCTTCTTATCTAATGATTCCAGTCAACCTATTACACAGAGTGGAGATGACTATGATGAGGTAAGGTCCAAATCACATTCTCCTCAACATAACCTACCATCCAGCGATGAGCAAGGTGAGAACATTCCAAGCTGGCAGAGCCTAAAAACTACTACTTCATGAACAAGCAGCAATCTAAAATAGCAATGCAACAGCCAACCTGTACACTTTCTCCTTTTAGCTCAAAACTAAGAGTAACTTTCTGACCTCGTACTCAGCATCTAGCCTACTTTCACATGTTTCCAACTATCACCACAGATCCTTATAGTTTTGCAATACCAGCCAAAACCTAGTCTACTTATCCTGACTACCCACATGCTGGTAGAATGCTGGAAGGGTATAGTACTAGGGACGTGGTTTAGTGGTGAGCTTGGAGGTGTCAGGCTTACAGTTGGACTCAATGATCTTTTCTACTCTAAACGTCTTTTCCAACCTAAACAATTCTGTGATTCTTTAACTTTCAGAACTTTGATCTATGCATAGGAAAGTGAAACTGCTACCCCACTGCCAGGCGGAAAAAGCTACCCAAGCTCTCTAGAAGCCCCACATCCTCTGGGGTTTCCTGGACATCAGCATCCACAACACCAGCAGCATATCATGGAGCTAGGAAAAGCCTTGCTGAACTTTGATTGGTGACCTGGAAGACTTCTCTTATCCTGTACTCCTAGCATTGCGATAGGCACACAAACCTAAAAATAACACGCTGCTGGTTACCCTTTCCTCTTTAGGAACCAGGTTGGTTAGTCGTGTTAGAGCAAAGTGTTCAGGGGTTTGGTTTTACTCAGTCACACTCACTGTGGCACAGAAAAAAGGGAGCAAAGGGAGGCACAATTTGACTGGGTGATCTGTCACCTGCCACTTCTTCTGTATTTTCATAACACTAGTGCATACTCTGGAGAGGAGATGTGAGTTGTAACACATCCCCTAGATACAGCCTATGTAGTTCCTCTACATATGTATTGCTCTTTTACATCTCTGCAAAGCCCTAGAGAGGTGGTATTCCCGAACCACCCTGCATGACGGCCCCTTCATGACAAATACATGCCTCAGGAGTAAGACGTTCTGTGGTTATTTGAGACCATGACAAGTAGGCAAGAACAAAAGACTGTGCTGGGACAAATCCATGCATGATTTCAGGCTGAAGTTACAGGTGTCCCACTGGTTACAAAAAAAAAATTTTTCTAGAATCTACTTTATTTGGCATTATACCTGCAGCATGCTCGGAGATGCTGGCATCAACTCCTGGATACTATGAAACAATATACTCAGGGGTAAAAAACTGGGATTTAGTGTCTACCACAATCTATATATGTTACATATCTCATATATGTCCCAAAAAAATGGTTAGTAACACCTTTCATTGCTTCAGTATTTCTGAGCAGCAGATATCGAAGCAGCAGCAAGGATGTGCTTTTCCACATAGACTTTTCGCCTATTGAAAACTAAATGCTGTATTCCATATTCCAGCATGACAGAAAAAAGAGTTTGCTAACATGCTCAAAGGGTGCATATGTTTACTTACATTTTCTTCTCTCTCTGCATAGGACATAGAACCATCCAATCGACTAAATTTGAACTCTCTCAGATAGCAGTAATCCATCAAAATGTCAAGCATCATAGTCATTTGTGAGAACAACAACACCTACAAAACCAGGAAGATTCCTCAATATCAATTTTGTCATCAAGAGATAACTATCCCTGCGTGCGCTTCCCCCACCTCCCACTCTCCCCCCTGAAAATCATTAGCTTTACCTTATGTCCTCTCTTTTTCAGTTCTGGAAGCATTCGGTCCAACAGCAGAAACTTGCCCGAATTCTTTACCAGACCTTCATCAACCTTGAAACACAGGAGAGGTGACCACATATTAAGGAAGGAAGAACACAAAAGGGTTTCCCCAGTTGAGAAGCACCAACAAAAGCTGCCCAAAAGCTTCTCANAAGACTTCAGGGTCGGTATTAAATTGATGCATCTGGAAGAGAATTCATCTATTAAAAAAACAGCAGATCAATCAAGCACAACAGAGTTAATGTTTTATCTTGAGACATCTGTGTTTAAAAAAGAGATGAACACTGATAAAATACATCACACAGAGGCAAAACTAAGGTTTTAAGAAACATTGTGTGCGCTTGGGACAGGACAAGACAAAGAACTGAAGCAATCATATCTTCTTATCTAATGATTCCAGTCAACCTATTACACAGAGTGGAGATGACTATGATGAGGTAAGGTCCAAATCACATTCTCCTCAACATAACCTACCATCCAGCGATGAGCAAGGTGAGAACATTCCAAGCTGGCAGAGCCTAAAAACTACTACTTCATGAACAAGCAGCAATCTAAAATAGCAATGCAACAGCCAACCTGTACACTTTCTCCTTTTAGCTCAAAACTAAGAGTAACTTTCTGACCTCGTACTCAGCATCTAGCCTACTTTCACATGTTTCCAACTATCACCACAGATCCTTATAGTTTTGCAATACCAGCCAAAACCTAGTCTACTTATCCTGACTACCCACATGCTGGTAGAATGCTGGAAGGGTATAGTACTAGGGACGTGGTTTAGTGGTGAGCTTGGAGGTGTCAGGCTTACAGTTGGACTCAATGATCTTTTCTACTCTAAACGTCTTTTCCAACCTAAACAATTCTGTGATTCTTTAACTTTCAGAACTTTGATCTATGCATAGGAAAGTGAAACTGCTACCCCACTGCCAGGCGGAAAAAGCTACCCAAGCTCTCTAGAAGCCCCACATCCTCTGGGGTTTCCTGGACATCAGCATCCACAACACCAGCAGCATATCATGGAGCTAGGAAAAGCCTTGCTGAACTTTGATTGGTGACCTGGAAGACTTCTCTTATCCTGTACTCCTAGCATTGCGATAGGCACACAAACCTAAAAATAACACGCTGCTGGTTACCCTTTCCTCTTTAGGAACCAGGTTGGTTAGTCGTGTTAGAGCAAAGTGTTCAGGGGTTTGGTTTTACTCAGTCACACTCACTGTGGCACAGAAAAAAGGGAGCAAAGGGAGGCACAATTTGACTGGGTGATCTGTCACCTGCCACTTCTTCTGTATTTTCATAACACTAGTGCATACTTTGGAGAGGAGATGTGAGTTGTAACACATCCCCTAGATACAGCCTATGTAGTTCCTCTACATATGTATTGCTCTTTTACATCTCTGCAAAGCCCTAGAGAGGTGGTATTCCCGAACCACCCTGCATGACGGCCCCTTCATGACAAATACATGCCTCAGGAGTAAGACGTTCTGTGGTTATTTGAGACCATGACAAGTAGGCAAGAACAAAAGACTGTGCTGGGACAAATCCATGCATGATTTCAGGCTGAAGTTACAGGTGTCCCACTGGTTACAAAAAAATAATTTTTCTAGAATCTACTTTATTTGGCATTATACCTGCAGCATGCTCCGAGATGCTGGCATCAACTCCTGGATACTATGAAACAATATACTCAGGGGTAAAAAACTGGGATTTAGTGTCTACCACAATCTATATATGTTACATATCTCATATATGTCCCAAAAAAATGGTTAGTAACACCTTTCATTGCTTCAGTATTTCTGAGCAGCAGATATCGAAGCAGCAGCAAGGATGTGCTTTTCCACATAGACTTTTCGCCTATTGAAAACTAAATGCTGTATTCCATATTCCAGCATGACAGAAAAAAGAGTTTGCTAACATGCTCAAAGGGTGCATATGTTTACTTACATTTTCTTCTCTCTCTGCATAGGACATAGAGCCATCCAATCGACTAAATTTGAACTCTCTCAGATAGCAGTAATCCATCAAAATGTCAAGCATCATAGTCATTTGTGAGAACAACAACACCTACAAAACCAGGAAGATTCCTCAATATCAATTTCATCATCAAAAGATAACTATCCCTGCACACACTTCCCCCACCTCCCAGTCTCCCCCTTGAAAATCATTAGCTTTACCTTATGTCCTCTCTTCTTCAGTTCTGGAAGCATTCGGTCCAACAGCAGAAACTTGCCTGAATTCTTTACCAGACCTTCATCAACCTTGAAACACAGGAGAGGTGACCACATATTAAGGAAGGAAGAACACAAAAGGGTTTCCCCAGTTGAGAAGCACCAACAAAAGCTGCCCAAAAGCTTCTCACAGAAACAAACTTGTACCATTTTTTTAACTAAAACCTGCAAGATTGGAAGTAAAACTAATTTTAGCAAACTACATTGAACTGGTTAAATCATGATTGAACTAAATCAAACCTCATCATTTCATATGACCAAATAATTTTTTAAAAAACCCAAAAACTATATAGCTTTCATCCCATTTCTGGAAGGAGAAATTGATGATTTTAATTTTTTCACCCAGAAAAGCACTTCTGTTTCTTTCCTAGCTTCTAACTAATGCACAAGGATTCCACCTAGTGGATACAAGAAAACACTGCTGAACAAGTTACCACCCTCAGCCAAGTGACAAAGGTTCACAGTTTTAACACTGCTACCTTAGACACCTCTCTTTGGTTCAAGAGTTTGTTAGCTCTAATTTGTGCTGTGGGCTAAGGTAAGGGATACAGAAGCTTCTCAGGTCAAAGCCGTACAGCGGCCCTGTTGATTATGCCTAACTCATTTTCCCCAGCAGTCACTAATTCCTGCAAGCGTTGTCAGCTGTCAGACAAACTGCATTTTCCACACACGAACTGATTTCCCCCTATCACCCAAACCAGGCTATCTGCTTTTTATACACCAACTCTACATAAATTCCAACAGCCACTCCTGAGTGTGGCTGAATCTCTGTATCACTCCCTGAACATGAAACGTGTTTATACATGTCCACAAACCGACATTTATGGAATGTGCAAGCAACTTCCAGTTGTTCAAGATTCTTTCAATTCAAATTACTTTATACTTTTCTATATTGCCAGGTGCTTTGTGTAGATTAAACTACCAGCTGTTATCTGTGATTTAATTTGGACCTTTTCCTTGTTGAGGAGGGGAAAGGATGCTATATTCTCTGATCGGGTGACTCTGTGGTACTTGCTTCAGGCCTGCAGTTCTTCACACTTAAAAACTACCACTGGACCCCCCTGCAATGTATACAGAATCACAGAATCACCGGGTTGGAAGAGACCCATCGGATCATCGAGTCCAACCATTCCCACCAAACACTAAACCACGTCCCTCAGGACCTCATCTACTCGTGCCTTAAACACCCCCAGGGAAGGCGAGTCAACCACCTCCCTGGGCAGCATATTCCAATGCCTAATGACCCTTTCCATACAAAACTTCCTCCAAATCTCTAGCCTAAATCTTCCCTGGCAGAGCTTGAGGCCATTCCCTCTTGTCCCCTGTCACTTGGGAGAAGAGCCCAGGTAGTTGCAGAGAGCAATGAGGTCTCCTCTCAGCCTCCTCTTCTCCAGGCTAAACAACCCCAGCTCTCTCAGCCAGACAACTCACCAAGGCCAGCATTTTTTGGTTTGAAAATTAACCTTTGTGAGAACTTGATGCAGATCCTAAAATGCTTTGAGTCACTGGAACCCAGCTACTGTCTGAAATCAATAACTTTGCTCCCAATAACGAGTGCTGCCATAACGAAGAACACTACTGCATCACTATGCAAAGGCTAAAAGGGCACAGAAGCTGAACTGGACTCAGCAACTGCTGCTGCAGGAAGCTCCAAATAATGACTCAGTCACACTGCTGTAATACAGTGGGGAGGCAAACGCCAAATACATTCAAAAGGTCATTCTTCACTCCAGTCAGCTCACAGCTTATTGGTTTTTTATGCCTGAAATAATTTTTCTTATAATCCTTTTAAAGTACGTACCTTGAACTGTTGGGTAGCAGGGTCCAACGGGTATTCAATGAGATACGGGTGATTACAGCATTTCCTCAGTAACATCATAATATTCTGCAGTTTGAGGTTCACCTCTGATTCCATGGGAGTACTCACTTCTACCACTGGCCTTGAAGAGATACATTGTTTAATTAGTAAGGAAAGTGTCACCTTATGCTACAGATATTGAAGAGGAGAGAAAAAAAAAATCACTAATGAATTCACATGCTGTGTCCAATGTCCTCAAAATCCCTCATGGTTAATAAAGCTAGTACCACACGAAATTTCTTTCAGTGCCACACCTGTCACTGAAAGCACAAGGGTTTGCCATTATTGGTTTAAAATACAAAAAGGCAGTCAGCAGTAATCAGAAGCAGAAAAAGCAACTTTTGCAAGTCACCCAGCAGAAACGAGAACAGAAGCAAGCTGTCTCTAGAACGAATGGTCAGATCTGTGGAACAATACCTAACTATTCCAAAATCATCTGTCTATCCCATTTCCCCCGTACGTACACATGTGTGGGATTCACAATGAATACAGCTATTTTGCTTTTCCACCTTTATGCACTGTCTCCAACATGAGAGATCCTTACATACCATAAAATACAAGCCTGTATTTAAATTTCTCTTCTTACAAAGTACACTGGACTACAATAAAAATCTAGCAAAAAAAACCCCAAACTTCAGCCCAGAAGACCAGCCTCGTTTTCCTTATGCCCAAAGCACTTCTATCAATTTAAAGACACCAACAGACCTTGATAAACCCAAGATCGAACATGACTCCCCAGCTCCCTCAGTCCTGAACCTTAACTCCAGTCAATCACCAGAAAGTGATAAAAATCTGTCACCAAAACAGCACTAACTGTGCTGGCCATTTGCGTTCCAGGCCTCGGCTTAAGCCTACATATTTTACAAAATTTAGCAAGGAAACTAATCCTTCCTTTTCTCCAGTCTTAAGCCTAAACTTTGCTTTAAGTATTCCTGAGTAATTCCACAGAAAACATGGAGTTAAATGTAGTTAGCACACCAGCATTATCCCTTGCCCTGTTTTTGAGTCAATGAAAGATATGTTTGTAAACAAAATTGGATATTGAAGACAAAAGGTTTACCTGAACCTTGCAACAAGGTTCAAGGGCTCTTTGCCCTCATTGCTTGCTGTAGTCAGGAAATAAGTGATTACAGTTAAACGCACAGGCACTGGAAGCAGGGTCAAGTATCTGGGAAGAGTACAGGAACGCTGCCCAGTTATGTAGGAAAGGTGTCAGGAAAGCCAAAGCGCAGCTGGAGCTGATCTTGGTGAGGAATGCAAACAAGGTCTACAACTACATAAATCAGAAAAGAAAGGTCAAAGCGAGACCCCCGATGAGCAAGACTGCCAAGCTGGCAACAGATGATAAGTCTAAAGCACTCAGCAACTTTTTTTTGACTCAGTCTTCACTAGCAGCCTTTCCTTCCCACAGCTCTCAAGGTGATGGGGCTGCAAGATGCAGACTGGGAGAGCAAAGTCCCACCTGCTGTAAAAGATGAGGCTTGCAATCACCTGAGAACCTGTATCTACGCAAGTCCATGGGACCTGATGAGATGTATCTGAACGTTCCAAAGGAATCGGCTGATGCACTTGCCAAGACAGTCTCCATGATATCTGATAAGTCATGGCAGACAGGTGAAGTCCTTGGTGACTGGAAAAAGGTTAATTTCTACCCTTTTTAAAAACAGGTTTGATAAGATGACCGTGGAAACTACTGACCTGTCAGCCCTACCTACTGCTGAGCCAGGGAAGGTCACAGAACAGATACTCCTAGAAGCTAGAAGGCGGCAGGTAGGTTATTCAAGACAGCCAGCACAGCTTCACCAAGGGCAAGGCCTCCCCCACCAATCTAGTGGCCTTCTATAGGGAAGTGACTGCATCAGTGGACAAGGGAACACCCACAGATGTCATCTACCTTGACTTCTCTAAGACCTTTGATGCAAACACCACGACACTCTTCTCTTTACACTGGAGAAACACAGATTCGATGGGTGGACTGCTCAGTAGATAAGGAATTGGTTGGACAGCCTCACTCAGAGGGTAGTGGTCAACAGCTCAATGTCCAGATGGAGAACTGTGACAAGTGGTGTCCCTCAGGGGTCTGTTCTGGGACCGGTGCTGTTTAATGTGTTTGTAAATGACGTAGATGATGCAATCAAGTGCACTCTCAGCAAGTTTTTAGATGAAACCAAGCTGTGTGGTGAAGTTGACATCCTTGAGGGACGGGATGCTACAAAGAGAAACCTTGACAAGATGGAGAATTGGGCTTGTAAAAGCCTCATAAGGAATGTCCTGTGCCTGGGTCAGGGCAACCTTCATTATCAATACAGGCTGGGGTATGAAGAGACTTAGAGCAGCCCTGTGGAGAAGGACCTGGGGGTCCTGGTGGATGAGGAGCTGGACACAAGCTGGCCACGTGCACCTGCAGTCCAGAAGGCCAAGAGTACCCTGGGCTGTATCAAAACCATGGCCAGCAGGTCAATGGAGGTGATTCTGCCCCTCTACTCTGCTCCAGTGAGACCACACCTGGAATACTGTTGTCCAGCTCAGGAGCCTTCAGGACAGGAAAGGCACGGATCTGTTGGAGTAGGTCCAGAGGAGGGCCACAAAACCAAAGGCCTGGAACACCTCTCCCCTATGAAGACAGGCTGAGAAAGCATTGGTTGCTCAGCTTGAAGAAGACTTGGAGGAGATCTTATTGAGGCCTTTCAATACCTAGAAAGGACTTAAAAGAAAGATGGGGAAAAACTTTTTAGCAGGGCCTGTAGCAGTAGTACAAGAGGGAATGGTTTTAAACTATAAGAGAAGTTTAGACTAAGCATTAGGAAGAAATTTTTTGCTGAGGACATTGAAAAACTGGAATGGGTTGCCCAAAGAGGTGGTAGATGCCTCATCCCTAGAAACATTCAAGGTCACGTTGGATGGGGCTCTCTGAGCAACCTGATCCAGTTGATGCCTTCCAACCCAAACCACACTATGACACCACAGCCCTTCACTACCAAAACATTTCAACAGCCAAAGGAATTACACATCATACCAGGATATTTTAGCTCTTCACAAATTACCAGTAGCACTATCGTCACAGGACTGTGACTAATGAAAACAGGGACTCAGGAAGCAATTTTACTGCTGATCCCGCAAAGGTCGCAGGTCTAAGTGACCAGTAGCAAGGATGAGTAAATGTGTTGTAGTTAACTATAACTTTGAGTCAGTGAGTGATCATACAACCTAATCACTACAATCACAGCCTAGTGAATATTAGGCAAGGGCAAAGAAACAAATCCTAAAGCTACAAGGAGAGTAAATTACAATAAACAAAGCTCTAGAAACAGAGAGATTCAGCATAATGAAAGAAGAATCTTTTAGGGCAAGCACCTCTCTTTTTCTACTTCCTCTTGCATTTTGCTGATCATTTTTTCCAAGTCATCGGGTGTATCATAATGTTCTTCACAATAATCAACCGGTTTTCGACCACGGCGTTTTGGTCGGCCAGTAGGACTCAACTCAACTACTTCTTCCTGTGGGAAAATAACGTTACGATCAACAGCAGAAAGCTTCAAAGGTCTGTGCTGACCCAAGAATTCTCAATACTGAATTGATCTCAGTGATACAGACTCAGCAGTTCTAAGTTTTGATAAGTAGAAAGTGCAGCTCGAATTTTACAGGTTTCTAATTGTAGAGTTTGAAACCTTCTGCTTCATTTTTAAAAACTGCATTAGTACCTTGCTGATTTTACAGCAGAAACCAGCAACTCTAGGAAAACTGCTGTGATCTTTCCCCAGGCTACAACTGAGATCATATTTACACTTAAAATTGCTTAGTTCTGTGCCCTCTGAGGCCAGTTACAGTAATTGCCATTGAAATACATAACAGAAGGATCAGACTAAAAATTTGAGCAACTAGGTTTAGCTAGAATGGTAACGAAGCAATATCAATGTGGTTTTGCCTACAAATCATTAATACCAAGCATACTTCCGAATAAATAGATTATAGATAATAGAAACCTCATTATTTCCAAGCAGTTTGGTAATGGTGCGATTTACAATGGCTGTATAGAAAGTTTCTTGCTTTTTCGTCAGTGGTGCATACACCACCACTTCTCGTTTAGGAGGAACCTCAAGAGCAACATCAGATTTCAGTCTTCTCAGTAAGAAAGGCGTCAGAATCTGAAATGATAAGCAGATGTGTTACAAGAATTCAAAGCTCTGAACAAGGCTAGTTAAAAAAAATCAAAACAAAAAACCAAAACACAGAGAGTCTAACGCTGTAACACAATTTTGACAATTTAAATAAAGGAGTTAATTTGTAAAGCTCCCTATTTATTTTTTAATGTAAGTGCTTACTTTTAAAATGAAAAAAAACTTTTATGCACATAATACGTATATCCAAAAACCACATCCATTGACATTTTGAAAATTTTTGAAGTGTTTAACTAGAAGCTGCAGTAGTAGCTACACTACAGACCTCATTGCTCTCTACAACTACCTGAAAGGAGGTTGTGGAGAAGAGGGCGATGGCTGCTTCNGGCATTGGAATAGGCTGCCCAGGGAGGTGGTTGATTCGCCTTCCCTGGAGGTGTTTAAGGCACGAGTAGACGAGGTGCTGAGGGACATGGTTTAGTGTTTGATAGGAATGGTTGGACTCGATGATCCGATGGGTCTCTTCCAACCTGGTGATTCTATGATTCTATGACCTTTCAAAGTTTTTTCATTAACCAAAACTCATTTTATTATGATGCAGCTTGCTTAGCTTGTTATATTTCTTAAATCAAGTTATTCCAGGAAAGCCCCAAACTTTTATCCAAAATAAATTATAGACTGTCATTCACAATTACATGTAGAAGAGGCAATTTGTATCTCTCACCATCAGCTTATGATAGAAGTGATAGTTCTGTAAGTATTTACTTTCACACCCTGCCTTAAAAAAACCGCCAAGTTTTGAGTGTTAGTTTGGTTTTGAAGACAGGCACATTAAACATCTAGTTTGTCAAAAGGTATTCTGTTCAACACCTGAAAGTTATGTAAATTCCCTCAAAAATATCTTTCAACAAAATAACCATACCTATTAAATCTTTTAGCAAACAGACANTCTCACCATCAGCTTATGATAGAAAAGTGATAGTTCTGTATGCGTTTACTTCCACACCCTGCCTTAAAAACAACTCCAACTTTTAAGTGTTAGTTTGGTTTTGAAGACAGGCACATTAAACAACTAGTTTGTCAAAAGGTGTTCTGTTCGACACCTCAAAATTCCCTCAAAAATGCCTTTCAACAAAATAACTATACCTATTAAATCTTTTGGCAAACAGACCCAAGCAACTTCAATTAAGTTTGACTAAACTTAATTCAGTTCCAAGAATACAAGTGAGTCCTTATCAAAGAGGTGTATTGTTCCATTCAGCATTTTTAAGTGCTGTGAAGACTGGAAAAACCTCACAAGTCCAAGTCCAGAAGTGCCACAATAAAAACCTCAGGCCATAAATTCAGCTCCACAAACATGATTTTGACATACTTCATAACAATGGTCAGTGTTAGAAATAAACACAAAAAGTAAATGACAACCTGGTGCAGCATATGCAAGATGTTCTGCTCCCTTTCTTTAGCAATAATATCTTCGGCGGTTTCCGTAATACTCGTAATATCAAACCAGGATTCAAAGATACAAAAACAAAGGGGGTGGGAAGAAGGAATAGTTTACTTCATAGCTATTGTTCTTCTCCATTATTTAAGTATACTATTTGTCTCTTTCCTGGTAACTTAAGGAAAACGAAGCACTAACATCCACCATAATCACTGGGTGAACAGGAGGTATTTCCAAAATAAACCAATCAATTCAAATGTTTGAGATTTTAGGGACAGGTCAGGGGTCAGGGGACAGGACGAGGGGGAACGGCCTCAAGCTCCGCCAGGGGAGATTTAGGCTAGAGATTAGGAGGAAGTTTTTTACGGAAAGGGTCACTGGGCATTGGAACAGTCTGCCCAGGGAGGTGGTTGATTCGCATTCCCTGGAGGTGTTTAAGGCAAGAGTAGACGAGGTCCTGAGGGACATGGGTTAGTGTTTGATAGGAATGGTTGGACTCAATGATCCAATGGGTCTCTTCCAACCTTGTGATTCTATGATTCTATGAATTGGAATATTCACTACAATCTATTATATTCAATCCTGCTGCTTCAGAAAAGGCTCATCTCCCGTGGGTCCCATGGCTGCCAGCTTCACAGAGCTTTCTCCAGCCCCTTAGGAAAATCTTAAGGGGTACCAGGCACTAATGACTTCACAACCAACTCTTTCCCTGAATGCTCATGCCTTAGCTCAGAGTTAAGCTTCCACTATCCATAGAGCTGATAATTACTTCCTTCTTTTCTGAAATAAAGTGTGAATGCAACACACATTCCAAAGCTTTTACCACCAAATAATCCTCCCAAATTACAAACACGCCATAAAATAGCTCTTCCCATACTGATACCAGTTAATAATTAAAAAGTCACAGTAATGACCAAACAGAACAATGGGGAATAGTTTTCACCATTAGATCACAATCTACCTTTTCAAATCATCAAACACATCAGGCAGCAGGAAGTTAAGCAATGACCACAGCTCGGCCAAGCTGTTTTGCAGGGGAGTACCCGTCAACAGGAGTTTATTGTCTGCATTAAATCGCTTCAATTCTCTGATAAGGCGGCAGTTCATGTTTTTAATCCTGTGGCCTTCATCTACTATCAGGTATTTCCAGAAGCAATGCTAAAAAAAAGGAAAAGTTATTTCAGTAGCTTTACTCCATGAAAACATGTGCCAGATGAGATAAGCAGAGCTAGTAAGATTGTGTGATACTGGCCATTAGAAATATTCCATTTACTGCTGTTTCTCATTTTGCCAGACTAGAAGAGTTTATTCCAAAGAGCTAAACCTGCTTCACGGTGACTGCATTTAGAAAGCTTAGGTGGTGACAATAAAAACTTCTACAAGCAGCTCATCTCACTGCAACAACCATTCTGGTGTTAACCATGATATCTATACACTAAGTATATCTTTCACTCCAACATTCAATAACTATAGATTTCACTCCCCCACCATTATCTACAGAGAGGTAATAAAAAGAACAGGTATGTTGTAATTATCTGTTTACTTCAATTTTTTGTCAGCATTCTATTTGAAGAACGTAAGAATAAAATACCAGAGATGCTGCTACCAAGCAAATAGAAATGAATACCAATATAAATGCCACAGTATGACAATTATTGCACAGGCAGCATGTGTTTGTTGGTTGTTTTGGTTGGGTTTTGTTTTGTTTCATTGTTTTTTCTTACTATGCTCAAAAGCACAGTTGTCAGTGATGAGCCATTTCACGCATCCTAGAGTTTTCAGGGGAACTTAGATACCTGCAGGGCATTTCTGTCTCGCATGGCTATTTCGAAGGAAGTGATGACCACAGGATGGATTTGCAGTGACCCTTGTCGCCCATGAATTTTACGAACCAGTTTACGACGTTGCTGCTGAGGTCCATGATAGAGCATTAGTGGAATCTGAAAAGAAAAAAAAAACAAACAAAAAAGAGGGTTAGAAGTTAGATGAACTAAGCTTATTAGGTCCTAAACAGAAGCCAGGAGAAATAATTAGTTCTGTTACAAGAAGGTTGTAAATACACAGCAAGTTACGGCACAGCGTGTAGTAACCACATAACTGCAGTTAAACTGATGTTCTATACATAGAAAGTTTCAAGGCAAAACAATAGGAGTTACATAATTTGGTCTTTTAAACCTGAGAAAAAACATCTTCATTACCTCTGGAGTAAATCTCTTGAATTCAGACATCCAATTTGGAAGAGTAGACAAAGGACCACACACTAAGAATGGACCGGGGACTCCTCGCTCCACCATCAGTGCTATTGTTGCAATACACTGGATCGTCTTCCCCAGCCCCATTTCATCAGCTAAAATGCCATTTATACCATTTTCCCAAAGCATCTGCATACACAGAAAAAGAAATGGAAATGCGACATGACACACCTTAAGAACAGACATCTTTAGGAATGTTAACACCTGCAGAAACTCCACTAGGCACATTTTTTATTATGGACAAGTAACACTTCGCCATGATGAAAATACATCCCACCTCCAAAAACTTCCTTAACTCCCCCCTCAAAAAGACTAAGTTGTTCTGATCTCTGAGTAT
>WAAB01009030.1:3648-40710 GCA_013389865.1 Piaya cayana | reverse complement strand
TTTTCTAGAGTGTGCATAAAAGAAGAGAGAACCTCACTTTAATAAAAAGGGCACAGATAGGACAGGGAAAGATTTTTTTACTCATGTACAATAACTATAAAGAATTTATGTGCATAGTGACTTTCAGAGCATGATGACAACTGTATAAATGCATAAACAGCAAAAGAAGGACTTCATATGAAAAGACTCTTGCTCTGTGGTTGGGCCTTGGGTATCTACCTGGCTCGTGTCCCACGGGAATGGCTCTGATACAGATTCCAGTGCAGTATGAACATGCTTTAACTCAAGCTAAGAAGGTATAAAGCACAAAAAGTTTGGGGACCAGAAGATAGTAAGATGGTTGGTGGTCAGGAATGCAACGTGAGGAAAGAAGTGAATATACAGTTTTGGCCTAAAGTGGATTTTCATAGCCAAAATCTTTCAAACCCAGGATTTACTAAAGAAATGTTGATCTCTCTTCAAGCGCCTTTGGCTGGAAGCAATGCTAACAGAGCACTTCTTGTGTACATCCACAAAAAAATCCCATGGGGAATTCTGATGTCAGCTTCCAAAGTCATTGTAATGAATCTGATGCCAGTATGTCTGAGGGTCTGATTAGAAGAAAAAGATCCATGAAAGATAAGAATGAAGCTCTTTTTCAATATTTTTCTAAGTCCCTTTGCTTATTTTCATTGCGATTAACTTCACAGAATCACAGAATAAATCAGCTGGAAGGGAGCTCACGGGGTCTCTGGCCCAACCTCCTGCTCAGAGCAAGGTCACCTGTGGGGTCAGAGTAGGTTGCTCATGAATTTATCCATCCCGGACTTGAAAAATCTCAACAACATCTCTAGGCAAGCTGTTCCAATGCATGATCATCCTCACGGTGGGAAAACTGTCCTTTGTGGTCAGTCCGAACCTCTCCTGTTCCAGTTTATGCCTGTTGCCTCTCACCCTCCCACCACGCACCACTGCGAAGAGCCTGGCTCTGTCTTCTCGGTGATCTCCTTCTAAGTATGGACGTGCTCTCCCTGCCCCAGCCCTTGCTCCTCAGCTCCAAACAATTTGCTGGAGCCTACCCTGATCCTTACTGGGGTTTTACTCAGCCATCGCTTTAGCCATTCAATACCTGCTCTAAGTGCCTGGAGCTTGTTAAGAGAAATGAGGAGGTATGATAAATATATCCACGCAGGACTTGGATATTATTGATAGGTGGTTGTGATAAGTGGAGTATTGTATTAAGAATATAATAGGCACAGGTGCTGGAAATTAATCTTTATGACAACTACAAGAATACTGCTCGATTGTCCCGTGTTCAGCCCCGGTCCAGCTGAATCAACAGACTGGGTAAGAAATGTCAGACTTGGAACACAGGTATTAGATTTGATGATAACTGATGATTAGAAGGTCAGTCTATTTTTGAGTATAGGCATAGACTAGATATATGTGTAAGTTAATGGAACAGCTTAAGATTTTTTTCCTTTGAAGTTTAAAAGAGAATAGACGCGTCTCAAGAAAGAAGATAACTGACTTTCATGACCGGAGGAGGAATGTGACCTGTTGAAGCATCATTTCTGAGGGAGAACTGAAACGAGGCAGCGGAGATGAATTATCAAGGTGGACTTTTGAGTTGGTGAAGAATAAAGAACTAGGAGTACGTGGAAAAAACTCCAAGAGCTTTCCAAAGAAAGTAGCTATTTTATAATGCTATGTCAAAATATACAAATATCCGATGATTATGTGTGACGTGATAAGTCTACAAATAGAGATTTTCCGCATGGCAGGGAAGAGCATAATGTGATGTNCTTGGATATTATTGATAGGTGGTTGTGATAAGTGGAGTATTGTATTAAGAATATAATAGGCACAGGTGCTGGAAATTAATCTTTATGACAACTACAAGAATACTGCTCGATTGTCCCGTGTTCAGCCCCGGTCCAGCTGAATCAACAGACTGGGTAAGAAATGTCAGACTTGGAACACAGGTATTAGATTTGATGATAACTGATGATTAGAAGGTCAGTCTATTTTTGAGTATAGGCATAGACTAGATATATGTGTAAGTTAATGGAACAGCTTAAGGTTTTTTTCCNTAGCGTTTAAGGACTGACCAGAAAGAAACCCACATTTCAACTACATGGTTAAATTATCCGAGCAATAACTTCAGCCTGGCATGGATTCTCCTTCACCTGACTTTTAAAAAGCAAGATAAACCTGCCAAAATGCAACATTAATGCAGATCAAAGAGAAAAGATTTCTTTGATATAAGCATTATTGGAGTAGATTCTTTTACTATTGTTTTATAGAAGGTCAGACTCTGGGTTTGAAATCTCTCTGTGTAATGGTGTGCTGACATGTATGATGAGATCTTTAGCTTGGAAAAGGGAGTTAAATTATTCTAAAATTATATTTACTATACATTTGTCATTACTTTTCTTTCCTACAGAACACACACCAAAGGTAAAAATATTACCCAAACTCAAAATGAAGAATTATTTACTATAATATTTGTAATACTGTGATACGGTAATCAATACTATAATAATTGCTTCTGAAACCATCTCAATATAGAGATACTCATTCCAAAATCAGTTTAACCCTACATAATGCCCACTGATGTGAGCATCCATTGGAATTATTTTCTACTGATTATGTCTTGCTTCCTTTACAGAACCACAAAGCATCAAGCTTTAAGTCGTTTGGGTTAGAAAACCTCCCCACTCTTCCAAGATGAACTCGAGACAGATAAAAACAAAGCATTCAATCTTGCATTTGACGAAACATAAAATCATCCACAAAAATTCACTCCAATCGTGACTGATCTCAATGATAATAAACTCCTCTCAACTTGAAAGGATGGAATGTGTGGGTGGCAAGCAGCCGAAGATAAATGCAATTAACCTAAGGGAATACGAATTCACTCACTCTCGTTAATCATCACATTTCGTTTTGTTGAAAACCTGGAAAGAGCACATTGCTGAATGCCCCTTTTTATAATTTTCAAGTAAGCGTTGTAGCTGGGATATTTCAGTTCACCAGATAATCACCACTGCTAGAAAAAGATAAATGTATTCAGAAGTTAATATGGTGTTGGCTATTCTGAGCGAATTGCTTTTTTAAAGAGGAATTCACAACCCCCCCTCCTCGGTTCTACCCGAATCGTTGCCCATGGGCACAATGTCTCTTCTGCAGCCCACAGGGATTACTGCAATTTCTTTGTGAGCTTCCAGAATAGGGAATGTGCTGCAATTCCCTCTCCGGCTATCAAGTGGTTTTACTGAAATTTTTTTGTGCAAGGGCTTGCGAAGCCAACTGTCAATACAGGAGGTTATGTTGAAATGAGGCTCTTAAGGGCCAGCTTTTCCTAACAAGAGGCACACACTGCGCCCACCAGCATTTCAAATACCTTCTATCTGTGCCTGAATGGTTGTAATTTAAAAGAAAAATAACGCAGCCTGGTTTTCCCAGCTCCGAGACCAGCTGCAGCCAGGGCACATACCTGCATCTGAGTAGATGAGTAGGATTTGTGGGAATGCTCTTTTCCCTTGGCTCGGGGTGGGGGGTGGCAGGAAAAAACAATTCAGGAAGATTTAACAGCAATTCTGGAAAAGTGTGCTCGTATAAAAAAACACTTTGCAATGAGAAGAATGCACAAGAAATATTCAGGCTTCCTCTGGGTTAATTGTCACTTTGGGTACATCCCGCACATTGCTTAAGTTGCCTCTTTCCTCCCCAACTCAGCCTCTAAGTGCAGTCTGGCTTCAAAAAACCTCCCAGCTACATTCAAAAAAACCCCATCATTGATCTGGAATCCTAAGGCCCGATTGAGGCTTTAAGGCATAAAGCTTTCCTAAGTCCAGAGGATAAGTGGAATCTTGCAACACGGCATCTGAAAAATGCAACAAACCCCAACTTTAACAAAAAACAAAAGACAATAATAGAAAAGAATTTGTCTCTGAATTCCTACTTTAAGAAGAATTTGGTTGCTAAACAGCGTTGCTGAGAGGGAGAAATTACTTTCTTGGCTTTCAAAAGTATTTGAGATTTCAAAGGGTCTGTCCCATGGTGGAATGCAAATAAAAGATGTTTTACAGACTTTACATTTCTTACCGATTTAAGGAGACCTCTGAATCCTCTTTCTTGTGTCAGATCTTATAAACTCCAAAAGACCTGGAGTGTATCCCATCTGGTACAACTTTTCCTAGCTTCCATAGCTCTACATCACCAATATCAAGGTTGATCTGTCATTCACCTGCAGACTTTTATTCCATCGAGCACTGTCTCGTGTTCCTTTCTTACACCTGAGCTTCCACATGACTCATCCAGTTTGTTATTCCCTTGGTCTTCTAAAGGTTTTGACAGCTGAGAAGCAAATTGTGATATTCAGTGTGCCTTTCTCATAACATTTTCTTTAAACTGAGACAGAGAGGAATTGCTTATTAAAAGGACAGCTACAGTCCAAAAAATAATCTGTTCCCAGTTCCTCCTGCTCCTGACCATCCTCAAAGCATCCCTCAACTCTCAAGCCCTGGCTCTAAAACAACTGTCAGAGATGCTGACATTTATAAAAGTCCTCTCCCTCCTCTCGTGGGCAGCAGGGAGAACCCAGTGGCTGGGCAGGAGGAGGACAGGGTGGAAACCTTTAAGCAGAGGAGAGACAGGAGGAACTGTGGGCAGCGAGAACCTTGCAAACTCCAGGCACCACCCTTGGTGCCTTCAGTGGTTGAGGAGGGAAAACCTTCTTCCAATGTCCAAACATCCTCTATGCTCCTGAGTGCTAGTGGTACTTGCAAAAGAGTCTCAAGTTATTGCATCTGCTGAGAAGGCAGCATTTCACTTAATGCCTTAGTGCTCTATTTGCATTTTTTTTCCATTGGGCTTTATAATAGAATCATAGAATCACCAGGTTGGAAGAGACCCAATGGATCATCGAGTCCAAACATTCCTATCAAACATTAAACCATGTCCCTCAGCACCTTGTCCACCCATCCTTAAACACCTCCAGGGAAGGTGACTCAACCCCCTCCCTGGGCAGCCTCTGCCAGTGCCCAATGATCCTTTCTGTGAAAAATGTTTTCCTAATGTTCAGCCTATACCTCCACTGGCGGAGTTTGAGGCCATTCCCTCTTGCCCTGTCCCCTGGCACTTGGGAGAAGAGGCTAGCTCCCTCCTCTCTATAACCTCCTTTCAGGTAGTTGCAGAGAGCAATGAGGTCTCCCCTCAGCCTCCTCTTCTCCAGGCTAAACACCCCCAGCTCTCTCAGCCGTTCCTCAGAAGGCCTGTTCTCTAGCCGCTTCACCAGCTTTAGTTGACATCATACAGATAAAAACCAGAAAAAAAAGGCAAATCTGAAAATAAATGGTTTTCTATTCAGTCCTAGAAGGAGCAGTATAATTTACAAGTACCAGCATATAGGAATGAAAGCCTAATTTGTGCCTAGCCTGCTGTGCCAGCTCCTGTCCCCCTCTGCAGCTGGCGATCCTTTCTGTCCTTGTGTAAATGCAGAACCGTGTTTGCACGCCCAGGGAAGTGCGATCAGCACACACTCTTCATTGCAGGCTATTCACAGAGCTAGAGGAAACAGTGAACCTTTAGAAGGGATGTGACCTTCTCCCTCATCTCTGTAGGATACTGTGACCCCAAATCTACAACCTAATTTTTCAACAGCCTGGAATGATGATGAATAAGAGAGAGAGGTAGCGTGCCAGCCCCCTGCTGCAGGCACTCCACGGCAGGCGTTACGCTCCCGTTTCCCGAGGACCGCTGGTGTCAGGCAGAGTACACAGAGTATATTGCCTGAGATGTCAGCTCAAGTGCTCTGCAAACAGACTCAAGAGCCTCTTGTCAGGGCTACAGAGACAGCCCCCACTTTCGTAAGCTCGTGGTGCTAACCAAAGAGCCCTAAAGAGCTCGCTGGGAACTGCTGCCTGCTCTTGTAGGCTTTTCTTGCTGTTTAACTTGAGTTCAGACCCCTTTGATAATAATAGCTCTATACTGGTAGTATTGGTGGGGTCTGGGTCCCAGACCCAACCCTCCTGGCAGCAGAGTCATGGTGCTGTGTCACTCAGACTGCCCCACGTCACAGCAACCTTCCAGCCCTTCCTAGACCTCTCCTTGAAGGATGAGATGCTTTGGCAGGAGAGCGACAGGGAAGCAAGGTGTCAGCTGTCCTTTGATGTCTCCAGACTGGTGTCATCAGCAAAGCCTATGGCCTCAACAATGAAATGGTGCCCCATGTCCCCCCCAAGCTCTGCGCTACCAGCAGAATCAATAATTTGCCTCAAGCTCTCCCCTTTTTTTGGCTAGTTAAATATCTTTGAAAATTCAGAATGAAGATATTTCATTTAGCTTTGAAATTTTAAGCAGGAGACGAATTTTTCTTGTAGCCTGACATGCGTTTATCACTCGTGATGGACAAACCATAGTAAGACCATGGTACTGAGATGAAATTTCAGCTCAAAGCGTGAATTCTTTTATGGCTATTGAGTCCCATGAGAGTTGTGGAAGGCGGGAGATGGTCAGACACCCATGAAAATGAGCATGGGCAGCCTGGCCTGCAGCCGAGGCTGTGCCACTCTTGCAAGATTTACTAAATTCAGGGTTGATGAAATGTAAACAGATGCTAGCTGCTAAATTAAATAGCTGAAACAGCCAATTATTCAAAGGCTCGGCCAAAAATATTCAAAATTCTCAGCCAAAACTATGCAAACTTTTACAGAGGGGCGAAAAGCATCTGAGAAAAAGGACATTCCTCCAACTTTCAGTACACAGTACACTGATCTAAAACACATGGTATCAGAAGGCTTAAAAAAAAGGGTTTTTTTAAAAAAAAGGATCACCAGAATCCTTTATCTGGGAAAAAGCATATTTTCTTCTCACCTAATTTCTAATATAGCTGGAGCGTTACGGCTGCTTGTGAGCATTGCTTTGTTCCTAAAAGGATGTTACTATAGATTCAATTATATTAAAGCAAATAAATCTGAGAATTAAGAAGACAAGAATCCAGGGCAGTATCTATACCAATGACCTCCAATATGTGGCACCTGTGGATGTGGCGGACCTGGGACATAGATGGGTGCAGATCCCTCCCCAGGGGCTAGCAGATTTATGATTCTATGATTAATTTTGCATTGTACTCCTCTAAGCATACACCATAGAATCATAGAATCCCTAGACCTCTGAGGTCATCAAGTCCAACTGTACCTATCCACTGCTAAATCATGTCCCCTAAGCATTTCATCTATCCATCTTTTAAATACCTCTGGGCATGGGGACTCAACCAGCACCCTGGGCAGCCTGTTCCAGTGCTTGATAACCCTTTCCATGAAGAAATTTTTCCTAATGTTCAATATGATCCTCCCCTGGTGCAGCTTGAAGCCATCCCCTCTCATCCTATCACCTATCGCATGGGAGAAGAGACCAACATCCACTTCCCTGCAACATCCTTTCAGGTGGCTGCAGACAGGGATAAGGTCTCCCCTCCACCTCCTCTTCTCCAGGCCAAACAACCCCAGTTGCCTCAGCTGGGTAAGGTCTGTGCTCGACTCTGTATCTCACTAGTGATGCTCAGACGAGAGGAGTTTAACGAAGACTTCCAGCTGATACAGACACTGCCTGTGCTATGCTGGAAAGTTTGCATTCCCTCTCCCCCAACCACCATCATCAAAGACATCACGTTATCTGAGATCTTCTCTTCACCCTCCTCCCGCCCCAGCTCCACCGCCACCACCCGCAGCCCACCAGCAATGAAGACAGACCACTCACCCGTTGCCTTTTCAGGGTTATTGCACATGAAACACTGCCAAGTTCCTGCTTCCTCGCTGTAGCCGAATAAATCAAAGAACCTCACTTCTTCCAGGTGCATCTGCACATGGTCCAGGTCCTAGGCCAATAACGAGAAAACCCAAACTCACTCATGAGTTAAACTACTCACAGTTAACAGCTCATAACCTGAAATCGCAGAAGGATACGCAGCAGGCGCCGGCGAGCATCCTCTTCCACACGTCTCCTGCGGGCAAACAACCTGCCAGGGCGAATGTGCTAAGCAGGATGTATCTCCCTGTCATCAGTGGCAGCTTTTATATATACATATATATATATGTGTGTGTGTGTGTGTGTGTATATATGTATATGTATATGTATAACAAGCCTATAGGAGGCAGAGGACCGGTCAGGGATTTTATTTGCCTCTTCAACGCTGCAGCCAGCAGTGCACTCAGCGGTGCCGCCCAGCACATTTCCCACCAGCTGAACTGCCTTCAGTAACTCCAGCCCCCAATCAGGATTTTTATCAATGCTCCACAAGGCAGTGGTCTCTGCTCACAGTGCTGGGGACTTCACCTCGTCCAACTGGATCCCCCATCAGAGCAGGAGGTAGGGGCAGGGGTCCGCTTCATTTTTCTTTTTAAAGAAAGAATAGTATCTCTGTTTCCAGCCCCTTGTGAGAAGCACTAACACAAATATTTAATACGAATGTTAATATGAACATTTCCAAACACCCAGCAACAACAGCACTGATCCAGCTCATGTAAAACACCCCAAGGTAAACGTGGTGCTGTTCTGCCACTGACAAGCCAGGGAAGTAAGGATTATGCATCTGCAAGTAAACTGAATGTATGATTTTATCAGAGAAACCTACAGAAAGCATATTTGTACCTCCAAGCACAGGAAAAGCCGGAGGATATTCCTTTTGAGGCAATCAATAACATTATATAATTCAGTGTATAATTCAGTGTTATTTAATTTTATAACAGATCGTGATCTCATACTTAAACAAACATTGGTGTTAAATAACAGCAACTAAGTTATTCACTGCAAACACAAAGGGAATTGCCAGGACTGCTCAGAAAACACTCCTATTTATTTGCACGGGGTCTTCACGGATCTGCAGCACTGCACTCAGCAGCCCAAAGAAAACACAGGCTTACGCAGTCAGTGGGGAAAATGCCATCCCTTGCCAGGGACATTAAGTTCATCACACTGAGCAAGGCTGTGTGAAGTATGCAATTCCATAAGCCTTGGGTGCCTGTTCTCCAGTGCCAGGGCTGTGTCGGCTGCTGGGCTGCCTTGCCCCAGCCCGCTCAAACTGGTTTATGTTTGGGATCATGAGTGAAACTTGATTATTTTGCTCTGTAACAGCTCTTTATACACTGCTAAAGTTCTCATTTTCCTCTCAAGAGGAATTCTATACATTCAAGGAATGTAGCTGTCTGCTTGTGCTGTGCAACAGGAGCACTACGCAGCAAAGTTTTGGGCCCCTTACTACAAGAAGGACATTGAGCTACTGGAGCACGTCCAGAGAAGGGCAATGGAGCTGGGGAAGGGTCTGGAGCACAAGTATTATGAGAAGTGGCTGAGGGAACTGGTGTTGTTCCATCTGGAGAAAAGGAAGCTCAGGGGACAACTCATTGCTCTCAACAGCTACCAGAAAAGAGTCTGTAGTGAGGCAGATACCAGAAAAGAGTCTGTAGCGAGGCAGATACCAGAAAAGAGTCTGTAGTGAGGCAGATGTTGGTCTCTTCTCCCAAGCAACAAACGATGGGACAAGAGGAAACAACCTCAAGTTGCACCAGGGAAGATTTAGATTAGCTATTCAGAAAAATTTCTTCACTGAAAGTGTTATCAAACACTGGCAGAAGCTGCCCAGGGAAGTGGTTGAGTCACCATCCCTGGAGGCATTTAAAAGACATGTAGGTGTGGCACTTAGGGACATGGCTTAGGGGTAGAGTTGGCAGTACTAGGTTGAGGGTTGGGCGTGATGATATTAAAGGTCTTTTCCAACCCAAACAATTCTACGATTCTCTCCATAATTCCCCCACTGGTACACGATCTGACAGTCAGAGGCTCCTTGCCTCCTTTAAGATATTTTGTGTGGTGTGAGACGCTGAGCATCACCTCTCTGGACAGGAAAACTTAGTCCTCCAGAGGGACAGGCCACCCTGAGGCCTCCTCTCTGCTGCAGTCTCCCAGTGGAGAGGCAGATGGCATGTGAACAGAGTGGAGCGGGCCAGCAATGTACCCTGTGACGTGTGCCTGGATCCTCCTGCAGCACCTGGGAGGACTCAAAATGATCAAAATAACAAAGGAACTGCTCTCAACGGCTCTGTGAAGGGCACGTGGATCACACTGAACAGAAAGCTACAGACTGGGTGAGGTCTGTCTGGAGAGTTGCCAGGAGGAGAGGGACCTGGGGGTGTTGGTCGACAGCCGGCTGAACATGAGCCAGCAGTGTGCCCAGGTGGCCAAGAAGGCCAATGGCATCCTGGCTTGTATCAGAAACGGTGTGACTAGCAGGTCCAGGGAGGTTCTTCTCCCTTTCTACTCGGCACTGGTGAGACCGCTCCTTGAATACTGTGTGCAGTTCTGGGCCCCTCAGCACAAGAAGGATGTTGACGCTCTGGAGAGTGTCCAGAGAAGAGCAACGAAACTGGTGAAGGGGCTCGAGAACAGGCCTTATGAGGAGCGGCTGAGAGAGCTGGGGCTGTTTAGCCTGGAGAAGAGGAGGCTGAGGGGAGACCTCATTGCTCTCTACAAATACCTGAAGGGAGGTTGTAGAGAGGAGGGAGCTGGCCTCTTCTCCCAGGTGTCAGGGGACAGGACAAGGGGGAATGGCCTCAAGCTCCGCCAGGGGAGGTTTAGGTTAGAGATTAGGAAGAAGTTTTTTACGGAAAGGGTCATTAGGCACTGGAATATGCTGCCCAGGGAGGTGGTTGATTCGCCTTCCCTGGAGGTGTTTAAGTTACGAGTAGACGAGGTCCTGAGGGACATGGTTTAGTGTTTTGTGGGAGTGGTTGGACTCGATGATCCGATGGGTCTCTTCCAACCCGGTGATTCTGGGATTCTGTGATTCTGTGAAAGCCTAAGAGCTTCTCCATCCTGTGGAAAAATCTTTTAGTGGCTGCAATGAGCCAAGCCCAGACTGAAAAAAGAACAAATATCACTGAAATATCAATGCAGCAATCCTTCTTTTCCACTCTGTGCTCTAGTACGCTTGATATAATCTGCAAGCCACTTACTTCAGGAGGAGAAGCACAGGGGAAAAGCATAATTGGAGAGGAGAGATTTATCTCATCCCCGTGCTCCATCATCTTGAAAACTTCAGTGACTCCTTTGTGAAAATGCAGCTCTTCTTTCTGCTGCATAAACTGATACAGCGA
Source organism: Piaya cayana (assembly GCA_013389865.1). Lineage (NCBI taxonomy): Eukaryota > Metazoa > Chordata > Aves > Cuculiformes > Coccyzidae > Piaya > Piaya cayana. The sequence continues at coordinate 29,575 of WAAB01009030.1, read as the reverse complement.
ATGAAGGCAAAGGGAGAACCGAGCTAACAATAGCTTAAAAAATGTTAATTATTCCCTTGCAAGGCTGCTCAACAAAAGACTCTCATAAAATAGTCGCAATCTCACTCTTCTGACACAGCATGAGTCAACACAAAGAATTCAGCAAAAGAGCTCAAAACCAGCTTAGTTTTTTTATGATGTGGCTTGCGTGTACTTTGATAAAGAACTATGAAGCAACTGAACGGAAATCTGTAAGGATGCACATCTGGAAATGCTTTACTTCTGGCACATCCTAAGCCTTATTGTATAAATGTTTTCTCGTGGCACGAGCAGGCTGCCCACTGAAACGCGACGTGATTTCTGTAGGGCAGGTATTCGCCGCAATTCCTCGCTCAGGCATCCCGGGCCAAATTCAGAAATTGCTTACAGTGATGTAAATCTGAAAATATTTCTCAGAATTTACTCGGGGAATAAACCGCCGACGTAACAGATTTTTCTCCAGGTTTGCAAAACGTTTTAGAATAGACGTTGACAAAAAGTCTAAGTTCGTTTACTCTGGGCTAGCCACGAGGTCAGAGGGCAAAATGCAGAGCAACTGCAGAGCAGGGCTGAGGCGCTGACTTTGCCGTAGTCCCTGTTGGCTGCTGGGGGGGGGTGTCAGACCTTCCCCACATCCTCGCAGCACAGAAATTCCTTGGTTCTGATAAAGCAATTCAGACATTGCTGAAACCTGACACATAAAACTCAATATAAAATATAAAGATTACGTTGATGTTGCATTTGCATCAAGAGATTTCAAACCATTTCAAATTAAGAAGGGTTAGGTTGGATGTTAGGAAAGGGTTCTTCACCCAGAAGGGTGGTGGAGCAGCTCCCAGGGAAGGAGTTGTGGCCCCAAGCCTCACAGCATTGAAAAAAGCATTTGGACAATGCACTCAGATACATGGTGTAAATTTAATTTTGAGGTTGTCTGATGCAGGGACACAAGGTGGACTTGATGATCCTTGTGGGTTCCTTCCAAGTTGTGTTATTCTATGATTCTGTGAAATTAAATTTACTGGAAGCTTGTTGAAACAGCCACACTCCCATAATTTTCCTTCCTGCACTGCTTGCAGAGGAATAATACTAACCACAAATAATTCAGAATATTTGAAGTTCTATTAGCAATGAGAAGAACGTCTGAAGTGAAAAATTCAGATTACGGCAGAATCTTAGCCTGTCAAGCAAAATAAGGACTGGGTCGTGCCAGGAATGCTCCCAACTAGATTTTTGGGGGATGTAAAAGCTAAAGGAAACCTTCCTTATGGCAGGCTTAGGTTTTGCACACAGAAAACTCAGTGGGACTTTTCTCAGTAAGCTGAATGGAAATTGCACTAGAAACAAACTCGGGTTCTGTATTAATAAGCAAAATCAAAACTAAGGAAGTAAACCCATCAGCACGTTGTGGCGAACAAGAGTGGATATTAAAGTCTCTTACTATTGGAGATATATTACATCTGCCTGATTGTCTTCAGTCTCTGAAGGCTGTTAGGCAATCCACAGCTCCTGGAGTTTCCAGACAACACTTCACTGCTTAATTCAGTACATCAGTGAAGATCAGTATCTCATTTTCCTGCTCTGCTATTTTGGGAACTCGTAGAGTTGTTACTGCCATGGAGTGATGAAAGTTCCCAAAATAGGCCTAATGCTAGCATCTGAGCAGTAGTAGGATTATGCAGCCCTGGAGACTAATCACGTTTCTAGGGTGTTGGACATATTTTGTAGATTGTGTGTGCATGATGCCCTACATCTAATCCTACCCATGAAGGCGCAGCTCTTTCCTAAGCTCTTTATTCACCCCAAACTCCTTTACACTCCACCAGTTCCAACTTTGACTGGTAGATCTTGACATGGACTCGAAAGTTAAGCCACTATTGAACATAAAAGCAGTTTTAAAGCTTTCGGATGAGTCAGGCTGGGATTTCAGCAGCAGCTAAAGTACTTACTGCAAGCTCCACTGTGTCGAACTAAAACTGGCCCATAAGCTAGGTCTGAGACGTGGGGATCCCCTGCTCCCCTTGCAAGCCACAGCAGGAGTTCCCACTTCAATGCAACATTATCCTGGGGGTTCAGAAGGTGTTTCCACACAAAACTCCTCTTTTAAAATCAGCCATAACCTTAGTAAATTAATCTTATTCAGTCAGACACCTTCAAGCACACAATATTCTATGAGAGAGTGTTTTAAAATCATGTTTGTCACTGCTTAATTCAGTACTGAGATTCATGTCATCCAATTGAGCTGGCTGGAGATGCTCAGGAATAAACAAATGTTTGTTTTACAATCCTACAGCATCCTTTTCCAAGAAGCCTGATTAATAGCTTTGAAATAGCACTCGCTGAAATCCCGGAGACGGTAAACAGCTTTGAAAGAGTAATCTTTTAAACTGATGGAGGGTAACTAATGGCGCGTGTGCAAATGATCATTTCCATAAAATCCAAGTCTGTGTTTAACTAGGTGAATTTCCAAGTGGCTGCCAAACAGTCCGTAGTGGCAGCTTATCTGAATCTAGAGCTTGAGAATGTAAGCAGGAAAAAAAAGCATATGTAGCATCACTAGTTTTCATCCCATCAGGATTGATGCATATGAAGCATATAACTGAGAGTGGAGAACAAGCCTGGAGACCTCCTAACACATGGTACAAAACAACACTGTGGACCCTCTGCAGAGGTTGAAAATACCACGGCTGGTGAACACTTTTTAACACGCCCCCAAGCTGAGTGCTTCACATAAAAGGGAGGTCAGCGGCACGCACTGTGGATCACTGAAAGGGCATCCAGGAGAAGAGGACGTGGCACGGGAGTTAAGTGTAAATGCTTGGAAGACCACAGAACTAAGGAAAAGAAGGGAAAGGGGCAGAGAAAGGGGGGTTGTTTTTTTCTACTTTGAGCACAGCAAAGACTTGCTGTAGCTTTTGTAAAGGTCTTTGTACAGCTGCTCTAAAAGTCAGGGCAAAGCTCTTCTATATTTTCTTTTTCTGAGAAAAAAAAAAAGGACTTACCTTTTGGTGTGGAAATGTAGACTGAATCATGGCAGTTTCAAAACTGTGCATCCCCTTGAGCTGTGTCTTCTCCCACAGGGCCTTAAGGACTTGCACAGAATTACTCTGAATGGACAAAGGTTCTGCAAACAAGCTCTGAAGAAAAGGTTGAAAACGGGATTTCGAGCGGTTTTTACTTGGCCTTTAACAAAGAGCATCTTGTTCTTACAGCAGGACAGCCATGAGAATAACCAGAGATTAATTTCTTTGTAAGGAGTTAGTGTGTACCAACATGCATACAACTAGATAAATCTACAAGTATTTCATTCCCTTTGGGGCCTTTTTTTATTGTACATTACGTGTAATTAAGATCTGTGGCTCACTAAAGATTATCTATCAGGTACAACTTCACATAATAACTTGCATGTCATTTTTCTATTGAAATGCTAGCTGCCTCTCTGAACCAGGTGCAGATCTCAGTGAGGTGCATCTTTTTGGAAAAGACAGGTAATTTTCCAGTTAATGCAAAGAGATGCTTAGCATCACTGCAGGTTTGTATGTGTTTATTTGGACCTGACTCTTGGTCCTCGTGCAGGGAAGAGTTAACATGTTTGCGACTGCACTGAACAGCCAGTGGGATGAAATGCAGGAGAAAAAAAATCCACAGAACACATTGAACACATTTTCCTGGCAGAGTACAGGAATTTTCAGCCCCTGAACATTCACAAAACAAGATGAAACCTCTGAGGGGTTGGGTGCTGTCACCTACAAAGCTCCCTGTTTCAAAGGGTTAGGCTACAACCTTATCCTGCCTTTAATTACTCTAATATTTCAAGAACATTAATTTTTTCATTGTATAAACTGCACACAAAGACAATGTTACAAGAAATCTACTGTAGCTGAGAGAGTTCAGCATTTCTGCCTCTCCTCTATCTGCTACGTGATCTTGTAATTAAAAAATGCATTTGCATGCAGGAGCCAAGTTGAGGGTGCACGAGCAAATGTGATTTTCCGTATCTCAAGAATTTGATTTTGCAATATGAGAAATGTCCTTTTAACGCAGGATTCCTGGAAGGATGTTCCTGCTTCTCCTTCTAAGCAGAAACTCAACAACCCTAATCCCACTCTCTGGCACCCAGCGAACACAGACACCCTTCAGTGAGACTCAACCAGGAATTTTATCGTGTCCCGGGCAATGCATTTTTTCCAGCTAAGCTGTCAGAAACAGACTGATCATTTTGTCCAGACGAAAAGGGAGAAGCAGGCAGCTCCAGGCAGCCACCCAGTATGAGTAAAGCAGCAGCCCCATCGGTCCGTGTTTGGTGGATTTATGAGTGATGTTAGGAAAGGTGTTTGGAAGGGACACATCAGGCAGCTCTGGATTTCACAGAATCACAGAATCACCAGGTTGGAAGAGACCCACTGGATCATCGAGTCCAACCATTCCCATCAAACACTAAACCACGTCCCTCAGCACCTCATCTACTCATGCCTTAAACACCCCTAGGGAAGGCGAATCAACCACCTCCCTGGGCAGCATATTCCAATGCCCAATGACCCTTTCCGTAAAAAACTTCCTCCTAATCTCTAGCCTAAATCTTTACTGGTGCTACCATATCAGCACCGTCCTGCCCCATGACAGAAATGAAACCATCAATCATATAGCATTAGAAAATTATTTTAATTAATGAATTTGTTGAACTAAGCATCCTATCTATTGAATCACCTGTCTAAGATCATCCCTTATTCTAATTTCATTCTTTTATTCCTTTTGTTAATCACTGCTTAACTGGAAAGCAATTTCTCAGACCCTCACAGACAAACGCTTCTCTCCCTACTGCCCTGCGGTAATAATTTGCCATTTCAAAACTTCCACCCAAGGGTTTCTAAATACGATATAACTATTCCACTTGCTAATATTGTTAAAATTAAATAGAATGCAGGGCCATGAAGTTAAGGATCTGTTCTGGAGACCTGAGAGGAAAAGTCTCTCTTACTTTTACTTTTCTGGAATGCAATATCAGAGTATGGAGTGACTGGCAAAAAAGGAATAAAAATATGGTAATTAGTATTGAAATAATCGGAAACCATGCATTAGTTATCTGTCTGTGACCCTATGGCAGATCTGCTGAAAATTACCTTTTTATCACTAGCCTGTCATTTAAGTTATTATTAACACTCTTTAAATATCTTTTATGTCAAATTTACCTCTTATGCAATTTCATAGGCTTCAATAACATTATCCTCGGGCTGAATTTAGTTTGGAAGGCAGCGTCAAAAGGGAACAGGACCCTGCATGGGGATGGGGAAGACAGGCAATGAACGCCTGAGTGCAGAGGAATTAAGAAGAGAAGTAACATTGTGCCTGTCGGCTGGGAACTATGTGGAGCCCAATAATCCTGAGAAAAGATGGAACCAGCAGGGTCAAATTCAGAGTCAACTGGGAAGGGGTTAAAGGGAGAATTTTTTCAATGAAAAATGTAAGAAAAAGACTAGGCAGAAGGGATTGAATGTGGATCAGTGATTCCGTTGCCAGTGCAACTGGTTCTAACCATGAACCACAGCCAGAGCTGCAGTCATTGTGTCAAAATCCAGTGGCAGAGGTGATGGAGGCTGTGTCACAGGGAGCCAGGTGTGCCAGCTCTGCCATCCACCTCTGCCTTCTCCTTTCTCATTTTTGTGCAGTTTATACATAACATAATTCATTTAATCATTCTAAGGCCTGTTAAAATTTGAGCTCTTTCGTCAGCTTTTCATTTACAGAGTAATTGACCTTTATTTCCCCCGTCTCACTCCTGCTTGTGCCTCTGCTCTCCCTTTGCTCTGCTCTTTCATTCTTCTCTTCCCTGAGCACCTCCTACTATCCTGCGTTTTTTGAAAAAAACTTTTTTTTGTATTTCTTTCTAGGAGCAAACACAGGGAAGAGTGTTTTGAGCTGTGAAACTCTCAGCATGACTCACTCCGCATGTTTGAAATTTCAGGTAAATAATTTGCATTTCTAAGGTCGCATCAGAACAGGATGAACTGCAGTCAAGAGCTCTACATAGGTTAAGAAACTGAACCCTACTCTTTCAGCACAAAGCCCATCTGTTTCATCTTGAAGTGTTAATGTAGGGTTTTCTATTACAATTTCATACCATTTGTAACCTATTAGGAAAGTCCACATATGTCCAAATACTGGGCTGTATTTGGAAATGGTATTTAACGTGAGAAAATAGCTTTAAGGGTTGGTAGGAGACCAGCATTGATCAGATTTGCAAATCCTGCTCAGTCAAAACTTCTGCAGTAAAACCCCCCCAGTGGGTGCTGCACCTCTGACCCCACTGGCAGCCTTGGGGGTTGATTCTGCTGCCTTGTAAACCCACTGCAATGCTCCTGCTCATTTGCAAGGCACCTGGGACCTACTGGAAGTTTTGCCTGAATGAGGACAATATGGTTTAGACCCACTGTTTTATCCCCAGACTTTGTAATCTCTCCAGAAATTTTGATTTTTGATCCATGAATATAAAAGCTTACAAGCTGCAAAATCACTTCAACCTGCTATAATGCCTTTCCAAGGAATCACAAGGGGTGCAAGACACTGTGGATTAGATGGATAGTTAAAGAGATTAACAATTAAAATATTTTTTTTTTCCAAGGACAATATTAGCAATATAGAGGTGACACTAATTTGTATTGCACATACCTGCTGGAAGAGGAACATGATGTGGATCCACAGCGGAGGCTGCTGGCTGACGAGGGTAAAACTGGATTTACTGTACAAGCAGTAATGGCCCTTCAGGGGACAGCTGAAGAACAGCTTTGCTACACAACTTCTAACAGTGTCTAGAAAGAAATACAGGGAATATTAAAATCAACTACATAAAAGACAGAAATCTGATTATCTGTTATCAGCATATGAGCAAGTAAGCACCGCGTGGGCATACGTTTCCCTTCCTGGGCTATCTCAGTCTGCGTCACGTCTTGCGGTGTTCAGAAGGGCATTGCTGTGTCTGAGCCCTTAAATTAAACAAAAAACCATCTGAAAGGACTGGAGAAACTTGGTCTCCAGTGCTTTAATTCTTACGTAGTGATCATTTACTCCCAAACACAGAAGGTGAAGGCAGCGCAAGGTCAGGCTGTTTATCTTCTTTGCGTTTTCTCACGCATTTGGTGCCAGCATTTAGCTTATCGAAGCAGACAGATCTGTCAAAACTGTGCATCACTTATTCTCATTTAAAGAGCGTGTTGGAAGAAACATCCCATATTAGGAAACAGCCCTGTGGGGGCCTGACGTCCGTGGGATCCTTGCCGAGACTTTGCGCAGCTGAAAGCTGATGTCTAGGGATAGAGGAGAGCGGTGTGCTGCTCCCAGCTAGGATGGGCTCATTCAGCCACTGGTATAAGTTGTGGGATTTCCCCTTTGCAACGGATTCTCCAGGAGCCAAAAGATCCATAAATAAATTTACAACACTACAGCACGTTTGCTGTATAGGCTGTCTTAAAAATTCATCAGCAGAAATACCACAGTTCCAAATAAGAGGGTTAATGAGTATTCCCTGAGCCCTGCAACAGGGAGCGGGGAAGCCGATTTATCAGCTCCTGCCCCACTCTGTGAGGGCTCTCAGTCGCAGCCCCTCTCCTCATCTACTCAGGAACTGCAGCTCCAGAGCTCAGGTCCACCAGAACCTATGCAGAGATGCTCTGGCTACAGACTGGCTTCTGGGGCATCCAGGTCCTACAAACCCCTCTTCTTACCCAGTACACAAGCTCCAAGGTCTCCTGGTCATACCTGGTTTTTACACCGTAAGTCAGGGAGCTGGAGCTTTTGCAGTTCTTTGCTGCGAGACATGGCACACGAGGGACAAGACTCATCATCTCTTGTAGCACGAGAGATGCAATGGGACACAATGACTTGCTCAAATCAGCACGTGAGTGCAAGACCAGCCACTGGCAAAGCCCACAGGCATAACTGCAAGCACAGACACAGACTTTGCAGCAAAGGAATACACACAGAGAGGAAAAATCATGGAGTTCCAGGTTCAATCAGGACAAGGGATTGCAAATGTCTTTACAGTTACCCACCAGGAAAGATGGGCTGTGTCCGTTAAGAGCTGTGACTCGGTGCCACCCACCCGACACACAGGTTCACTCTAAAAATGCAGCCTGACTCACAACCCCAGCTCTGGGGCACTACAGGCAGAGAAAACGTCTCCAATTCTCACTGCTCTGTCAAACACCGACCGTTTATGTTCTATGTGATCATGTCATCTCTTGATAAAAATCCTGCAATGGATACATGCAATCTGAAAGTGTCCTTTGGGATCCGCTGCTGAGTGCAAAAGCTATAAGCTACGTAATGTTACCTGACTGTGAACCTCCCATTCCGGTTTTATTAGTAACTGAAAATTAAGCCCTTGGGATGCAGGATTCTGCTTTTGAAAAACATTGACCTTAGGCCCACATTTTCTGTCTTTGGATGCCTATTCATAATGATAACAGCATGTTAAGCATAACCTAATAAGACTTCTTTATTAACTTAAACCAGTGGTATCGTTTTATAGCCCCTTTGAAGAGGAAAAAAATGCCTCTTCAAGGTAAAAAGTCATGAAAAAAAGAAGATGGAGAGCCTTAGACAATGACCTTGGTGCAAACACAGGGGAGAGCTGCGCCCTCTTCACCCAGCTGGAGAATTGAACTTGGAAGGGGAGGAGAAGACCCGGTCACACCAGCTGCTGCTGGTGCACTTGTTTCCTAGCTAAAGGCAGAAATGAGACACAGACAAACTGCCCTGGAGTGGCTGATGAGCCCATTGGACTGATCCACTAACAAAGCCACTATTGCTCACCTCTCCTGTGGCCCTGCCCTGCCAGCAACTGCAGGGTGAAAGCCAAAGCACTTTCAAGGAGAACAGAGAGCAGTGCGGGTTCCTATGGAGTCAGCCAGCCAGGTCTTGCCGTGCAGCATCCACAATGATGAATCACGCAGCTTAGAAGGCTGACACAGGCCAGCCGTGCAGGGAGCATTACTCACAGTCTTATGCTATCCTGGTGAGTCACTGCGCAGCGAAGGTGTCGGAATAAAATGCCCTAAGAAAATAGCCTAACTGGAAAAGTAAGTTGGAACTTTTTAGAATATGTGGCTAGTGGGAGACAGTTTAAACAACAACCCTTCTGGACCTGCTGACAATGAGAGTCAGCAACAAGGAGGACTGATACCAGAAGGCAGCCTTTCTGTCCAACAACAGACCATCTTGAAATACTTGTTGCTTTTGACATTTTTTATCTAATCAAGATGTGAAAGCAAAGGAGAGAAATGTAATAATTTCAGTCTTTCACATAAAACCACAACGTCTGAGGAATGATTTTAAAAGAGGCCAAAAGGATGGGTCCTTAGAGCAAAAGTATCGATGGATCAGATTGTCACTGAAAACACAGAAGATAAAAACCTAGGATGTTGGAATCTGATGAAGATGCTACAGAGATGCCAGATGGCTGTGAGGCTTGGGGAGAAAACTTCAGAAGCTGACAAGTGGAAGCCACTTTATTATCCTTTGACAAAGCTGTTTGAATTTGCTGAGAAAAGGAAGTCACCAGTGTCAAGCTGGGACTGCGGAGCTCATTGAGACTCCGGTGTAGCACAGGAGAAGAGATCTGAGATGTAAAGGCACAGGAAGATTAAAGTTAGAGTTCACGAAAACCAGTAGAGTCACTACACATTCTGTGGGGAAACACATACAAGCCAAAGCAACGTGTAATATTTGGAAGTGAGCACAGTAACCAAACCAGGCTGGGGAGACTGTAGAGCAAGGGATGACAGCAGCACTCCTTCCTCAGGGGAGCACTTACATGGTATAATCAGCAATGTTATAGCAGATGAAGCTTGGATTATCTGGAAGACAACAGGGTGCTCATTAATCTTTGATTATAAGCAGATTCATAAGCCAATATGGGGCCAGAAGGAGCAACAGTGAAATCAGAAGAAAAGCCACAGACGCTAGGAGGTCAGAGGGTCAGACCAGGCGGTGAGCTTTCCTCCCAGAAAGGGAGTTCATGAACCAAGTCAAAATGATGCAATGCTGAACAAAACTACAAACATCATCCAGATCACTTCCCTCCGAAGAGACCGGAGGAAGCACCTAGACCAGGCCTGGTCCTCCTAACTCATTGGTGAGCCAACAAGAAAACACATACATCTTTGTCTCTAGAGTGTGCATTTAGCAGAGGACAACTTGGAAGATGTTTCCTTTGCTTTGTGACAGTGATGGAAAGAGAAACTGAATTGGGGTTCTGCTTTTCACTTCACCAAGCATACAAAAAAAAGAGGCACGCTCATTGGAGTTAGAAATACAGAACTCTTTCCTCTTCTGTAGGCCTGAAAAACTGATGGTATTGCAGAAGAATGGTGCCGTGAAGAAGGGAAGAATCCACACAAAGTGGTGGTTTGGTGTCAACCACTGGGCATTTGTAGACTGCTCTTTGAAAGAGATCATAGAAACATAGAATCATCAGGTTGGAAGAGACCCACTTGATCATCAAGTCCAACCATTCCCACCAATCTCTAAACCATGCTCCTCAGTACCTCAATGATATACTGATTTGTGCACATTGACTAAATCCTGTGGAACGTGGAAGTGCTGTTCGGGTTGTGTCAATTGTGTGAGCACAAACATACTCTAAGTTCTACACTGGGACAATCTTAGAAGTGTAAGTATGACTGTAAACTTTCAGCAGCAGAAAGCCAGGGCTTGAAGTAAAACCAATAAAGATGCTGTTAAACTGAGATAACAAGTCTGAAAAGAAAACTAATATAGCTGCAGATCCCACATACATCATATGCCCATAAGCAACACAGTCACCTCAGAAGGAAAAAGATGGAACATAAAATCACGTAGTAGCTATGAGGAAAATTTGAGTTTAACCTACCTTACCCAAAACCATTGGTTCATACCCAAACCTGCCAGTGTTCATGTTCAAAATAAAGGAGGAGTTTGAGACACTCTGGGGATCCATTAGAGCAACCACAAGTTCCAGGACATATTAAAGCACAAACTTAAATGATGTCTCCAAGGAGGCTGTTGACAGAATGTTCCTCAAGCAGCACAGTCCAAACTAAGGATCCCTGGTTATGCGTCACAGATGCTAACAAAATCTTAATTTCAATACACTTAGACAGAAGTAGAGGCTTGTCCTGGGTCCATGCGTGTAAAAAGTTTAATGCTTCATTGTGGGAGATCACTCTTAGCTAAAAGTGAGTACATAAACCGTGTAGGGCCACTGCAAAAGGGACCTGGCAGTCAACATCTTCCTCTTCAATGAGTATAGCACTTATTTTTTCAGTTACAAATGTATGAATTGACAAGAAATCTGGGAGACATTTAAAGGCTGCAGACAAACACTGGAGTGCATTAAACAACAGTGAAAGGCAGCAGAGTCCAGAGCTAGAGTTCTTGTTGCCTTTTGTAGGTCCGCACTGAGCCAATTACACCCCATCTGGGCAGTTTCAGAAGTCATTGCAGCTGCAATCAGGATTGGGTAGAGCTCTGGGGTACCAGCCTCGGTCAGCAATTAAGAAAGGAGGTTTAATGCTAGGTGGGATTGTGTTTTGGGAGGATGGTAAAGGAGGATCCTAAATGCCACAGAACAAAAAAAAAAAAAATTGAAAAGGATACACAGAGAGACACAAAAACTTAACAAATTGCTTAGCAAGACATTGTGAACAACACCGAGAAAAAATACCGAGGCTGATAATACCTGCCAAAATAAACGTCAGCTGAAGCGTTTGGGTTCATGCTGGCTGAGCAAAAAGTTAGTTCCTGGAAAAAAGCAGCATTCACTTGTCAAAACCAACTGTGAAAAGCCTCCTATTCAGACAGTCTTTAAACCTTTGGTATGAGACGAGTGATTAGTCAGAGCTATTCCTGCTATATTTGACATGCCGAATGTCGCAACGCCTGTTAACAAGCCAGAGTTTACTATGTGTGAGATTCGATGCTTTGCAATGAAACACCACTTTCAACACGTAACAGCTAACCTCAGCCATCCCAAAGTCAGTGGAAAATGGTATTTAAATAATAAACCTATTCCAATGAAGACTAAGATGAATCTGATCCATATCTAGCGCTGTTAACATTGTATTTTGCTGAGGTGCAAATCAAGATGCTAATACCACGGGAATCCATTTTTATGATCATGGGAGACCTGTTAATAGGTAAGCCAGGCAAAATGAGTTTCTTGACATTATCTGGGCCCATGGAGCTGCCCAGAATGAAGCTAGAAAATGATAAATGAAAATGAAATTTTCTCAAAATGAATCAAGAAAATGAAGTTTCAGAAAGATATCTATGTTGCGTCATTTTATAAAATGTTTAAAAATGGAAAAAAACCCTGATCATATTAATTAATAGCATCATTGGAGACTGCCCCACAGCATGTGAGATTGGCACTGAGGGTATACTCATGCTGCAGAACAACAAGCAACCCAGTGGAAAAGGTGCTTTTAAAATGATTGTAGTACTTAAGAATGACACGTACTTGGGTACTCAGGACGATGTGCAGCTTAAGATATAATCACATGTAAATAAAACCACACATACATAAATCAGCTGCCCTTTAGGTAAGCAACGTTGCATCCTTTCCCCAGTCCATCATTGCGAGTGATATAAAACACTATGAACCAAATATCAACCTCGTGTAACCCCATCTGATTTCAGAGGTGTTAAAGCAGAGATAACACAACATACCAAGACCTGTTCACACCTGTGAAACTTGAAAATGGTCGTTCCTAGGGAAAACAACTGACTGCATTGTCACTTGTAACTGCCTGGTGGATGAAAAAGGGGAATCTGATGAGGGAACAGGTCTGTAGGTTTAGCAAGCACAAAAATAAATCACTTGCAGGCTTGAGTTAGTGAAAAAGCCTTGAAGGAGAAAAGGAACCAGTCTCAGCCTATGAAGGTGGAGATAACTTAGTTCTCTGAATCTCTGTGTAATTCACTGAATCATAGAACAACCAGGTTGGAAGAGACCCACGGGATCATTGAGTCCAACCGTAATTCCCCTCATGGAAACATGTAACCATGCACCCTGACTTCACCTGGTAAAGAAAGATGAATTTAGCCCCAGAGAAACATTCAGACTGTCAGTAAGATACAAGACATAGGAGATTCCTGTCAATAAAACCTACTTGTTCTGCAATAGCTCCCCCAGAACATGGCACATCTTGGTGAGTGCTGGTAATCCAATGTTGACTAAAGGTCCTTTTGATGTGATATAAAGCAGCAAAGGCTAAATTATGGCAAAGATGGATCTGCAACTCTTTAAAATAATTAGTCAAAAGTATGTAAGAGAGGGAGGAAGGAAAAAATCAACTAATTTCCCTGAGGACATTAAGCTTATTACCTTTATTACATTTAAGTTACACATTTACAGACTCTAGAACCAGTTTTGACTTTAAGAACTACTGTCACTTCTAAACATGGAAAGCAAATTCGAAGCAGGGTGTTTATGCCAACTTCTATTTCACAGAGTAACCTGCCCCATCTGACCTAAATTAGGACTTAACGGAAACACCATTTCAGCCACTAGATTAGTTACTCTATGAGCGCTGAGCACTCGGTGTGCAGGCTCAGAGAAGCTTTGGTTGTGGAAAAAGAGAAAAATCCAGAGACAGGCCTGTCTTATGACTATTTAAGAGTGTTAGCTCTTGGAGCTGGATGATGGATGCACTCGTTTTGCTTGGACCAGGAAAATCTATTGTACGTGTCAACGCGTCAAAAGACGTGCACGAGGAGAAAAGGGACGGTTCAGGGACAAGAATATATGACCCCAGGTCTGTCTTCATTGTGGTGCTAATGCAATAAGGGCAGTCAGAGGTCAACGCACACACCACCCTAGTCTGAATGCCAGTCACCCACAGCCACGCTGCTGCTGTATGAAAAATGAGCTTCTCCTGCACCCGTGAGCTGCTGTCAGCTGAGCCACGTGCTGATTTTCTCAGAGAGAATTAGGGCATGTTTTGTATTTGCTGTCAGCATTCCCTTTGGTAACAGCAGAGAAACTGAGTTCTCAGTTCCTGGGGATCTCCACCTGTGTCCCCACATCCAGGTGTAACATTGGCAAGCCGGGTGCCACCCCGTACTCAGGGAGGGGCCATCCAGCCCTGTTGAAAAGTAGGATTGTTAGGAGAGAAGTCTGTGTATGCTGATAAGAGCTTTTTTCAGCCAAGCATTGGCTTAGTTAACTCAGCAATGTAGAAAAGTTCATAGCTCTGCTTTATCGCATTAGCAGCAGAGAAATATTGACTAAGAACTAATATACTGATGAGTATATAGAATCATAGAACAACCAGGTTGGAAGAGACCCACTGGGTCATCGAGTCCAACCATTCCTATCAAACACTAAACCATGTTCCTCAACATCTTGTCCACCCGTGCCTTAAACACCTCCAGGGAAGGTGACTCAATCCCCTCCCTGGGCAGCCTCTGCCAGTGCCCAGTGACCCTTTCTGGGAAAAATTTTTTCCTAATGTTCAGCCTAAATCTCCCCTGGCGGAGCTTGAGGACATTCCCTCTTGTCCAGTCCCTTGTCACTTGGGAGAAGAGGCCATTACCCTCCTCTCTATAACCTCCCATGGGCAGGGACACCTCCCACTGGACCAGGCTGCTCCAAACCCATCCAACCTGGCCTCGAGCACCTCCAGGGAGGGAGCAGCCACAAGTTCCCTGGGCAACATGGGCCAGGGATTCAACTCCTTACAGTAATTTTTTTTTCCTAATATCTAATCTAAATCTCCCCTCTTTTGGCTTAAAACCATTACCCCTTGTCCTGTCACTGCACTCCCTGATAAAGAGCCACTCCCAGCTTTCTTGTAGTAACACACTGAAGAGACAGAACAAGAACTTGTTTTATCCAATCGGCATGAATTATCCCTATTGACGGGCACCTACAAGCAAGCCTAAGGCAAGACACTTGAGTGCTCTGACCATCCCTCCATGCAAGCAGGTCCTCATCTCAGAATCCTCTGGGCACCATCTCCTGCTTTCTGCTTTCCAGCATTGCTGGCAGCAGCAACTGGTGACACCTGGACACGTTCCCCACAAAGAAGGATGAGTTTTCCTCCTTCCTCAGCCTGGCTTTGACTTGACTGGGAAAGAAGACACCACATAACACAAGGAAAGGATTTTAAAACATGAAGAACACGTGAAAGGCAATACAAGGCACAAACCAACCCCACACCATCACCAAATGCCCCAGATGGCAGAGACTGATCGAGACCACAAGGCGACACTTCTCCAGTCAAGAAACGTTTCTCACGTTGGCAAGTCTTAAACTTCCAGAAAGGGAATAAGCCACAACTTGTTTTTCCTACAGGAAATGAGAGAATATATGTTGCAATTTTAAAGTTCACTGCAAAGTGGTTGTGCCTGGGGAAAAACAACAAATCATAAACAGAAAAATGTTAATAGAGTTGTCAATTGTTGTTTATTCCAGCTTAATATGCTGGGCTAAACCAGAAGGCCAGAGGAAAGTAGGTACAGAGTCACTGGTTCTGGGAACAATTAACACATTATTTGATTTATATTTGTAATCCTTTACTATTAAATAAAATCTGTTAATAGGAGTAAAAGTATGCTCATAAACTTCCTAAATAGAATCAAACCCACCCCAAAACATGAAACCAGTGAACAAGAAATTGAAACAACTTTTTTAATTTTAAGCCTTTTTCAGCTTCCTCAGTTTCTTTTGCCTGATCTCCTCAGTTTGGCTTACAAACATGCATGAAAACACTATGTCTATAGGAGAAAAGGGTAATTTTAAAAGCAACCAGCTTCAAGAAGTGCTCATTTAGATGTATTTTTAACACTACTAGCAGTCCATAAGTCAGTCCAATAGATTTCATGTCCAGTAAATTACACAAAAGTTAATGGAGGCAGCATGATTCGACACACCGAGCCCAAATCTGAGTGGCAAAAGCCACATTTGAAAACATAAAGATTAGCCTAAATTTACCATTCAAGCAATGAAACACCTATGGCATTTTGGAAGGTGCAACAGTAAAAAATCTCTGCCACATTGTCCCACCTTCAGATGCAGAGGTGAAGTTACCTTTCTGCTGCCTGTACTGATGACTGAAATGCAAAGAACCTCTAAGGCGTATGTAGGAAAGCGGAGTCCTGGGAAAACAGCCCATTCTTGCAGCTGCCTGGCTTCTGAGTGCCCCAGTCGCATCCCTTGGCCACCTCTGCCCATCACCCCAGCCTGGCAGAGGGCTGCTGGCTTACTCTGCTTCTGCTCAAATCATTCTGTCCATCCTGATCCAATGCAGAAGTTCAGAAGTCAGTTCATAGAAACATAGAATCACCAGGTTGGAAGAGACCCACAGGATCATAGTGTCCAACCATTCCCATCAAACACTAAACCATGTCCTTTAGCACCTCATCCACCCGTCCCTTAAACACCTCCAGAGATGGGGACACAACCCCCTCCCTGGGCAGCCTGTTCCAGGGCCCAATGATCCTTTCCGTGAAAAATGTNCTCCAGAGCCTCAACATCCTTCTTGTAGTGAGGGGCCCAGAACTGAATACAGGATTCGAGGAGCAGTCTCACCAGTGATGAGTTCAGAGGGAGAAGAACCTCCCTGGACCTGCTTGTCATACTGTTTCTGATCCAAGTCATGATACCATTGGCCTTCTTGGCCACCTGGGCCACTGCTGGCTCATGTTCAGTCATTGTCAACCAACACCTCCAGGACCTTCTCCTCCAGGTAGCTCTCTAGCCACACTTCTCCTAGTCTGTAGCACAGCATTTGGCTTTTACCCCAGGACAATGATAACACCACTTCACGAGGAATCCCCCATCTACCAGGTAATGCACACTTGGAGACTGTTTAAACTGATGCTTCCAGATTAGGTGTAAAGCACATGAGGTTTGCTGTTATCACGTATGTGAGGGCAGCAAGTTATGAGTGTGTTCATGTTCTATTACGCTCCCTGTTGCGCTGGGAGTTTCTGATGGTGCAGATCACTGTGAGTGGGATGACTATCCTGTGAGTTAGCGCTTCCATTCTCACACTGTGCCAGAGGTCTGTGCCAGACCTCACATTTGGGATGCATTTGAAATACCAGTCCTGTAGAATAAAATGCCAACTAATATTTTTTCTGGCCTAGCAGCAGCAGAGTTGATCTCTGGAAATGCTGGCCTGAGCCTACGCAGCTTTGAGGTCCCACTGAAGGAGCAGGGGTCCATCTGTTCCAAATCAACGTTTGGCTTATGGAATGCTGGAATTTATCAGACCGGTGCAGGGGTGAGCACTGCAGGGGAGCAATGAGCTTTTCCATCTACGCCATCGTATGGTACCGATTATCTCTCAGTACCGCATAAAACGTAACAACAACCAGATTTAGGGCCAGTGTAGTGCAACCTGCTTCCCCTGCTGCCTCCTCCCTTTTCAGTGTTCTGTCATTAATCCCATAAAATGTTTGCTGTTTGTATTTCCTCCTATAGGGCACCGAGGAACTAAGGGTGACTGACTATTATAAAATGGTTATAATATTGTTCATCGGTTGGCATCGCATTTTGAATGTGGCTTCAGTGACCAAGGACTGAATGATGCACTAGATCTCCCTGGGCTCTATCCCTTTAAAAATGGAGGTTAATCAGGCTGGAGATAGGCAAATCCTTTAGTATCCTCTACACACATAGAATCATAGAATCACCAGGCTGGAAGAGACCCAACAGATCATTGAGTCCAACCATTCCTATCAAACACTAAACCATGTCCCTCAGCACCTCATCTACCCATACCTTAAAGAGCTCCAGGGAACTCAACCACCTCCCTGGGCAGCCTCTACCAGTGCCCAACGACCCTTTCTGTGAAAAACTTCCTCCTAATGTCCAACCTGAACCTCCCCTGGTGGAGCTTGANCAACCAACCTGGGCAGCCTCTACCAGTGCCCAATGACCCTTTCTGTGAAAAACTTCCTCCTAATGTCCAGCCTGAACCTCCCCTGGTGGAGCTTGAGGCCATGCACTCTTGTCCTGTCCCCCGTCACTTGGGAGAAGAGGCTAGCTCCCTCCTCTCCACAACCTCCTTTCAGGTAGTTGGAGAGAGCAATGATGTCTCCTCTCAGCCTCCTCTTCTCCAGGCTAAACACCCCCAGCTCTCTCAGATGTTCCTCATAAGGCCTGTTCTCCAGCCCCCTCACCAGCTTCATTGCTCTTCTCAGGACTTGCTCCACACATATGTTATCAAACACTTTCTTGACACTCTGAGCTATTAGTGGTGGCATTTTTAACCCAGTTACATGAAGAGCAAGTAGAACTAGAGCGGAAAACACAGACCTGCCCTGAAGTTATAACCAAATCCAGCAGCCATACAGGTTTGTGTCTGGGAACCATCTGACACCAGCCACTCCCAGAGGCAGGATACACATGGCCATGTAGTTGCTCCACCATCCCTACGTGTCTGAGAAACAAGAACAAGNCAGGGAGGGGGTTGAGTCACCTTCCCTGGAGGTGTTTAAGGGATGGGTGGACAAGGTGCTAAGGGGCATGGTTTAGTGTTTGAAAGGAACGTTTGGACTCGATGATCCGGTGGGTCTCTTCCAACTGGTTATTCTATGATTCTATGAAAAATAGCCTGTCACACAAGGTTTAAAGCAAGGACCAGCATGGCTTGGGCAGGTGGAACCCGCCACCTGCTCTAGAGCCCCATGCTGCATGTAGGGGGAATTTGGCCTAAACCAGGTAAAACAGCAATTTCATTTTTCCTCTTAGCCTTTCAGAACAGCCTACTCACCCTACTGCCAGCCCTTTATCCTCAGATGAGTACATGAGACCTAGGAAAGCAGAAAGCCTGAAGGACTTTTTGGAGAGCATGTACTGCAGCCAGTGGAGAAACTGCAAATGCAACACAGAGATCATGAACGCAGGTTCTTGTTCTTAATCACTGGGACCCCAGCCACACCAAGGCAGTGGAAATCCTGCCCGGTGGATGCTGAAAGGCAACAATGAAACTCATGAGCTTTCAGGAAATTATAGATGCACAAGGCTGGGCCACTGCTGTCAGAAAGATCCCGGAGGTACTGATAAGATATAAAACCATATAGAAAAATATGGGCTGATGAAAACTACTTTGCTTTACTCCATGACAGCTGAAGTGCCTGACAAATATGGTGGGTGTTTGGTTTTGGTTGGGTTTTTTGGTTTTTGTGTGGGTTTTTTTTTTTTTTTTGTGGAAGATTTAAGAGGATTAAAGTGATGAACGTGACAAAAAAAGAACGCTTCAAATTGTTTAAGGTATGGCAGAGATGTGAAGCTGGGCGTATTGGTTCAAACTGCGCAGGAACTGAACTAAACCATCAGCCCCAAACTGAAACAAGCTCAAATTAAAGGATTTTTGTGGTTTCAGATGCCTTCTTTGAGCCTCAGTTTAAATCCCCTCTCAGGCTGCAGTGTTAATTCCAGCAGATTCACTTAGGCCCATACACACATGCATCTGGTAAACTGTTGGAGCTTGTCTATTCTTCAAAACACCCTCAATCTGACCATATCCTTAGTCTTAAGACATTCTGGCCAGCAGCCCAGTCTTAACCCTGCTTCTACTGTAGGTTTACAACACAGTTCACAACTCTCAACTGCCTGAAAGACACGCAGCCCAAAATAGTAAATATTGAATGAGATCATAGAGCTGAGGACATGTCAATTGTTCAGTGTGTATAGGAGACACCTTCAAACTGTCACAGACAGACCATGGATCCACCCTTTCAGTTCTTGACCTGTATCCCTTCACAGCTGTAAAATCTAACACCAAATATTACACGATTTGTGACAGGTAGTGTAATTCCAGTGAGCTTATAAGTCAACAAGGAGACTGAAAAACACATTCTGTAACTCAAAAATATTGTGTGAGGGCCAAGACCTACACAGCAAATGTCTGAATCAATTTACCAAAAAAAAAGCAAATCTGCAATTCACAATGTTACAGAGCAAAGAATGCAATCAAAGACACACAGGAGACCTGAAGTGATCATCAGATCTGTCCCCTTACTCACTCTCAGAGAGTCTATGATGCTGGAGTTGCAGCAGCAGCAGCACAGCTGGCTTATAGTGTAAGGCAAGCTTCAGAAGAAATAAAATCTTATATTAAATCAACTGATGTATGTGGGATAAACAATAACACTTAGGGAGCATCAACCCCTCAGAAATGTCAGACCTTGCTGCCTTGCCTAGGCCAGCTTCCAGGTTTCTTTAACACACTTGCAACCTCCATAACCTCCTCGACCAGCACAAGCTAGAGAGGTTTTTTCTGCTGTTTAAGCTGAATCATTTTTATTGGTAAAATAAAAGCTCATTCTTTCTTGCTTTGTCCAGCACGGGCTGTTCCCTAAACTGTCTCACACATAGCTGAAAATTGTTACCAAGTCCTCCTACAGTTTTATCCTTCCTAGAAAGGATAAAACCGAATTTTCTCAGTTTTCACCCTTTCAAGGGATGTTGGGATGGCAATTCCGATGTGAGTCAGAAAGTCCCACAAGTACCTTTTCCTGGTACTAGCTCCCAAAGGGCAAGTGAGAAAGCTGTAAGCGAGGAGTGCAAGAGCAGAACAAGCACACAGCCACAATCTCCTCGCTCTCCCAGTACCTCCATCTGTGACTCGCGCATTTCCAGAGCCAGGGGCTGTATTGTTTTGATAACCCTGGAGTGGCTCTCATGCATGATTTTACCTAATCACTTTTGAAACCAGGTACCCTTTCTGCATACCAAATGTGCTGTTGCAATCAGTTCTGCCATTTAATTATGTGCATCTCATTCTGTGCTAAGAGGTGTCTATTTTGTGTATTTCAAATTTGCTTCCTAATTACTTCATTATGTGCTCTCTAGTACCTGCATTAGGACAAACAGCGAGCCACAATTCCCAGTTATTCTTCTCAGTCACCCATGATACTGCAAATCTCTATCAGACATCCTCCAACTGAGGAGTCCCAGTCCATTTTTCTTCATGTGGAGGTCTCAGATTATCCTCATACTCAGCTTTGTCCTTCAAGATTCAGGCTTCAGCTAATGCAGACAATGACACAACAATGTCATCGTGAGGTATCTATTTTTCTTAATAATTCTTCTCTTGCCCACTTGCTTTTTGTCAATGCAGGTTTCCTCATTCTACATATTAAACTCCCACTTCAGCAAACTCCTACATAGCCAAGATAAAATTAGCCAACTGCGTATATTCATATTTTCTAACATTTACTTAACATTTTCTAAACATGTGACTTGGAAAGTAAAACAGATACATTTGACTGGGCCTTTATAGCGTGCGGGAATCGCAGAAGTCCAATAACTGGAAGGTTTTTGATGGAGTGGTTTATGTAATATATGAAATATTAACAAAGCTGTCCCTTGTGTAATGAGCCAGACCACATTTCTTCAGCATATTTAGAATGAGTCACATAAATCTCCTGTTCTGCACATGTGTCCCTACTCAAAAGAATTTCCCTAAGAATGCTAGTTGAGGATTTTCAGGAAATTACAATAGTTTGAATGAATTTAGGAACGGTCACATGCTTAGAACATATCATAATAGGTACTTCAGAAAGGAAACTGGGCAATACATGTAAAAATATTCAAATGATTGTGTATGATTACTGCAAGGTCACAGCACTCAGCACTTCAACTCCAGATTGTTCGCTCTCCTGTTTCCACTGTAATTTTATTAAATAAAAGCTTAACCACTAATTCTACCAAATAAATGTTTCAAATAGCAAACCTGGAATGTAAGATATTTAGGAAATTCTTCAGAAACATAAGCTTTTAATATATGTATAGTTATAGCCCTTTTATGGCTGGAAACTCCCTTTCAACTTCTTGATCACCGAAAAAGTAAACAAATACCAAATCAACAACCATTGATATCTGATGGACCTCAAGGCATGTAGCATTAGAAGATGATGCTTTAGGTGACTGCAAATTAATTTAATTTATTGAGACAGCCACTCTTTGGAATCAATGTGGCCCATTGAAGGGTTGGGTTGTAAACAGGTCATGACCACCAAGGGGTTAGATACACACAAATTCATGCTAAAAGAAGCAACTGTTACTCAGTATAAGCAAGCAGCTCACTACCCAACCTAAAGAATTTACTTCAAAGAGGAGCATCAAAGACCTGTCTTGCAGCATATGGCCCATCTCCCCCCCAGTCTCACAAAATCAGCTTTCTTGTACTTGAAAACAAATACCCACCCTTGATGAAAATAGAAAACATTAAACAACCCCAGGGAAGCGGTGAGATAGGATCCAAACCAGGAATCTCGTTCTGTTCTGCCTTTGAGGAGATTTTTTGTCTGTGCTGGAGCAGGCTGAATCATAGAATCACCAGGTTGGAAGAGACCCACCACACCATCCAGTCCAACCATTCCTATCAAACACTAAACCATGTCCCTCAGCACCTCGTCCACCCGTCCCTTAAACACCTCCAGAGAAGATGACTCAACCACCTCCCTGGGCAGCCTCTGCCAGTGCCCAATGACCCTTCTGTAAACTTTTTTTTCCCTAATGTCTAGTCTAAGCCTCCCCTGGTGGAGCTTGAGGCCATTCCCTCTCGTCCTGTCCCCTGTCACTAGGAAGAAGAGGCCAGCACCCTCCTCTCCGCAACCTCCTTTTCTTAGTTATAGAGAGCAATGAGGTCTCCCCTCAGCCTCCTCTTCTCCAGGCTAAGCACCCCCAGCTCTCTCAGCCATTCCTCATACGGCCTGTTCTTACGGCCTTTTCTCCAGGCCTGACCTGAGAACTGTTCTCCACTTCTGACCTGATGGTACTGACCTGCTTCATTTCTGGTATATCTTGTAAGTCATCTGATTTAATAATGTCATATTAGTGAGGAAGGAGACCCAGATTTGCTCTAGACCAGCACAGAGAACAAGAGGTTTAATTATTGGTGCGTGCTTACCCATATGCCTGCATGGCAGAGTTCAGCCTATTGCACGTGCACTTTATTTCACTCCCCTCTCCACGGTCATTAACACAGTCCCATAACTTATAGCCTGGAGCTGGGTGACAGGCAGAAAGAGGAATGCAGAAAGGCACATTCCCCCTGCCAGCCCGTCCTGCAGACGTGCCCAGAGGTGTGACCAACCCAAGCCAACAGCCATGGCCCTTTGGCTCAGGTCCTGCCCTTCTCCAAAGAGCTCGGGGCTCATTCCCCGTGACAGCCAAAAGGCAATCCTCACATTAACCTTCATGGGAGCATGAGGTAAGCAAGGGCTGCACTATATCCTTGAAGGAAAAGATCAACAGGCCTGGAAGATTTCAAAACACTGCAATTCGCGAATAACATTGTTTTATAATGTTCTTCCCCTTCCACAAGCTCGGTGCTAGAAGAGCTTTGCTGCCTATTTGTTTGAACCTTGCAAAGACTTCCAGTGTAGTTTTAAAGTTCTCATACGCAGAAAGGCTCAGACCTCTTACCTTCAATAACACACTGATCAGGGATAGGAATTTTCCTCCCCATCTCTGTGACATAGGCTTTCACTTTACCCAGGTTTTCCTTCAAGTGCAAGTAGAGTTTGTCTTGGTATTCCACAGGACTCGTCACGGCCTCTGCGCTTCCTTCATGGGCCTCTTCTTTAGCAGAATCTGGCAGATTCACTGACTCCATGTGATTGATGCTTTGGTGTGAAACCGAAGAAGTTCCCAGTTGCATTGCTTCAGCATCAACGCTAAAAGGCAACTTGTCATTTTCTTGGCTAATGTAGATCTCGGTGAAGGAGATACCAGCATTTAGCTCCCCGTTCTCCTCATCCTGTCCACTCTCTGAGCTTACTCCCTTCATGCGGACTGCATGCAAAGCAAGGCTTTTAGACCTGGAAGGTGATTAAGGAAAGGAAAATGGGTTTGGAATAGAGGTAAGAACATGTGCTCTCCTGAGTCACCTCTGTGCAGTTGGCTCAGAGAGATCAGTGTGGGGCTCTCTTAGCCAGAGGCAGGTATCTTTTGATTAATTTGCATTTCAAAAGAAAAACTCAAGCCATAGCTTTAATAAGCAAATGAAACTAAACAATATCTATATATCCCAACATGTGCATGCCATGGACAAAACTAGTCAACTTATCCACAAGAAACTTATAACTCCAGCACAGGAATATGGGCTTTATTGATCACATCATAAAAATGCCATCCAGCAGCCATTTAACTGAACCAAGACTCAGTCCTGGTTCTTCACTGCCCCATACATGCAGGCTGAGGATGCAGTTAAGCCTCTGTAAGAGTAAGAAGGGTAGAAGTGAAGTTACTGAAAGGGTAAATAATGGAGCAGAAAGAGAAAAATCTCTGCTGTGACGTTGTGGCACACAGGCAGCCTAAAGAGACCATGGGTGCACGTTGCTGTCTGACCCCTTATCTCCCCCAGGGTCCCAGGAGAGTTGCACTCATCTCAGCCAGCACACAAAATTTGATTCAAATGTTTGATAGGTATCGGCAGCAATAGCACCCAAGAGAGGTCTCTGTATCTTCCTTTCTAGTAATATCTGTACGTAAGTATTCTCCTATCCCTTGTGCTGGTTTAGGGCACAGAAGAGATTAAATAAATAATTTTGAAAGATTTTATCCAGCCTTTGAATTCACCGATACGAGGCTTAGTTAAAATTAGACTTACGATGCCCATAGGGATCACGCAAGCAGACCAATCTCTCTATGCTTGGATAAAGTTTTATTATGGACCTGATATTCATGAAAACCACTCTCACATTTCACAGAGACGTACCTGTTAAATCTCATGTCCTTCCTTTCTTCTTTAGAAACCTGGCCTAAACTGTATCTCCGCACCGAGCCAGGAGTGCTGTTGTCGACATTTATTTTCTCTTCAAAAGCCTGTATTTTAACTTGAAGCTTTTCATCATCTTCGTTTCCATTCATAACAGATTTTAAATCATCCAGTGGCACAGGAGATTCTGTTCCCGTATCATTTTCTGTCCTGCGGGAACAGAGAGCAGAGATTTAACTCTGGCACAGTGTGTTCCTGGTGATGCTGACACTGCATTTCTGCCTGTTACATTATGTATCTGGTACAATAATTATGACTCAGCAGAGATTCCCTAGGAGTTGATTAAACATTTTCTGAAACATGTTCTAGATCAACGTCTCTGTCGGATGGATCAGAAATATTGAACATCTCTGGCAACACCAGATTGGAAACTGCACGTGCTGTATCTGCACTAGCAAAACCCAAAGCTTTCCCTGACAGTCCCATAGCAAAAAGTTTCTCAACTGAACGGAAACCATTCTCTCAAGCTTGCTAAACAGTGACTTATTACATTATTTTCATAAACCAAAAGTAGAGCTAATTATAGAGTTTATAGAAGCTTGTGGTTTTAAAGATTTAACAAAAGTACATACAGTTCCTAATGAATTACCATACTCTGGGTAAGAAAAATATCTTTGCAAACTCAGCACATGGATGGAAACAAGCTCAGAAAAAGTTCTGAGTAATGTGGCTGAAGTTCAGCAAGAGAGAGAACACGGATGGAAACAGGCTCAGAGAAAGTTTTCAGTAACGTCACCGAAGCTCAGCAAGAGAGAAAGAGGAAACTAAGATTTAAAGCAAACTTGTGGAACTGCAGAACAACTTGTATTGTTTTGAACTCTTAGAATATGTAGTCTTTTAATGCAAATTCAAAGATAACCTTAAAATAAATCGGAGGGAAGCTGTTAATCTTAAAGCACCAAAAAAAAAAAAATGTGCTGTCAAATGAACTGCTGGTAGAAAATTGCTTTCTAGTAACGCTCTCTGTTGTCTGACCAGTGAAAAATGCTGTCCTCACGGGAAGCTCAGCAGTGCTGCCACTGGGGCAGCGATCGCTACCAGCCACAGAGCTACAACACAGCCTAAACCCTCTGCAGAAGGGGCCCAGGAGGGAAGATCCTCCATCATAGAATCATCAGGTTGGAAGAGACCCACCA
>WAAB01009028.1:13902-33882 GCA_013389865.1 Piaya cayana | reverse complement strand
GAACTGCACACAGTATTCAAGGAGCGGTCTCACCAGTGCCAAGTACAGAGGGAGAATAACCTCCCTGGACCTGCTGGTCACATGATTTCTGATACAAGCCAGGATGCCATTTACCTTCTTGGCCACCTAGGTACACTGCTGGCTCATGTTCAGTCTGCTTTTGACCAACACCCCAAGGTCCCTCTTCTTCTGGCAGCTTTCTAGATAGACTTCTCCCAGTCTGTAGCTCTGCATAGGGTTGTTGTTCCCCAAGTGCAGCAATTAGATTAATAAAAACTGGTGTCTTGTTTGTTTGTTTACATATATCTCTTTGTTGTCTAAGGTTTATATCAGCAGCATTGCCAATGTATAACATTAAGAGAAAAAGCATATACAATCGGTATTTGAGTGCACTTGTTTCGTTAGTGGGGAATGTGACTGTTAGCTGACAAAAAAGTAGCTGCAGAAGAAGCGGTTCCTAGTCACACACTGTGATGGGTTGATTGAAATCCACCTGCCGACCACCCAAACCCCCACAGTAGAATGCAGTGTCTCCTCACCCCACCCCCCTGTACGAGCCCAAGGGAAGGTAGAAGAAAAGAAAGACTNCACCCTGATTTACGTAGAAAATTGCATGGAATACTGGGAGATGTAGTTCTTCCTCAGCCACAACCTGGCTCAAGAGGATCTAAAGATCAAACCATTACACACAACCTTTCCTTGTCTCTCAACAGTGGCTATGTTATTTAAGTTAATACCCACAAAAGATGCTTAGTTATACTACAAACCACATTTTCAGTAAGGTCAGGAAAGACTCAAGGAGCAAGATCATGCAAGGTGGTACATACTGATGAATAAGAGAATATCGCATATTACGGAATAAAATACTGTGTTTTGACAAGCTTTGATGTTGAGAAAGATTCAGTGGTTAAAGAATTCAGAAGAAACTTCTAGATGTACAAAATGCTTGATCTATTAAGATATTGAGCTCTAAGAAAAATAAAGTTTAATAACTTCGTGTATGGTGATGGGTAAACAAGGATGGGAAGACTGAGTTTGTATTTGATGTTGACCATTTTAAGATGGCGGCAAAGAAGAGGAAAATATCAGCCCATAACTTTTGAAATTATTTGAGAGTTGGAGAAAAAATGTTAAATTTTAAGACATTGGCCTGTTTATTTTATCAGAAAGAAGATGGAAGTCTCCTTCAGTTTCAACTTTTCAGAAACTTAATACTGGAAAACCTCTTGATGTGAAACCATTTCCTCATCTTCCAGAGGAACACAGGGATAATATACATTCCAAAACCTCTGTATACATATTCATCAAAATTGAGAGAAATAGACTGGGTTATGGGGGTTATTTGTTTATTTGTTTGTTGGGATTTTTTTAAGAACTGGTTTACAAGGAGAACTAAGCTGTGGGAACATTGTTGAATTCTCTGTCTCCAGATACATCTAGCTTAGTACCAGATTCCTTTCTAACCAGATGTTTTACAAAGTACAAATAATTGGAATCAGTATGCAGTAGTTACTTGTTTTTAAAAATTTAGAATTTGATAAATCTTTAGAATCTTTTTACTGAATTCAGTTAATTCATTTCAAAGCAAAGCAGATGCCTAAATCAAGAAGACCATTGTAAGCACTGAATAGGACACTTTATTTAGCTACCTCTGGATCTCTAATTGAAGTTCAATATGTATTATCCATTCTTAAAATGGTAAGACAGAGATACAAAATGAAAGACCTTTAGAAGTACCAGGTTGAACCACTTTAAATATATGGAGCTGTAATTATTTTTAAAAAATAAATATTAAAATATACAATATAAAAAATACAAAAAAACTTCTCTAAATATTTAAATGGTTTTGAAACGTAAACATAATTCAAGATTTATTTTTTTTTACTTCAAGAGGAAAAGTAGTATAATTCTATTTTGTGAACCTCTTATATCCCCCTCAGCTTTAAACGTCTATTGATGGAAATATCTTTTTTATAACTCACACTATGTCTGGCTGAAGTTGTCAAATTACATTGAATTGTAAATTGACAAGAAAGTCCAAGTTGAACACAACACTTTAACAAAAAACATATGAGACAATGAAACCGGAAATGACATGGTTTTCTTTTTTTTTCCACCTTTTTTTTCTTTCTTTACACACAATATTTTCCTGAAGAAAGAGGAAAAGGAAGAAACTAAAAGTATGGATCTACTCTCACTCTCCATTGACAAAGACAAGATCCAGCAACCTGCCTTCAGCTATGCCCCCAACCTCTAAATGTTAAAATTGAGGTGGAGTATGGTTGGGTAATACAGAGATGAGAAGACTCTTTTTTTAAAGGATTTTTATGGTTTTGTCATTATTCTCCAAGGAAAGGAAACTGAAAAATAAACAGATTAAACTGTTTTGCTGGTAAGAGTGTTGGGTTTTGTTGCTTCTTACTTGTCACTGATCTTAGCTAGTACATAGTTTTGACCTTATGCATTCAGTCTCTGAAACTAGTCATGGGAAGGTGTCCACAGCTTTCCCAGGTGTCTGCATTTCTGCAGCTGTTTGCAGGTAAGATTTGATTCTCTTCATGCAGTAAAACATGAAGTAGAAACAGCATAAATACTGAGCTGATGGATTATGACCTAGTGGTCCTAGGGACAGAGTTCCTCCACCTCATTTAGTTTTCATAGAAAAAGTGTAGTATTTGTTCAGTTTTGGAACATCTGCCAATGCAGTTAAGTTGGTCTTCGAGGAATTACTTTAAAATATAAGTTAGTAAGGGAGTTTTTACCCTGGTCACCTGATATTACAATGTGTTTTAGCATCTGTTGACACAGAAATAACTGAATTAGCCATCAAAAAAAGTAAGTTACTAATTCCAAACACTGTCAGACACACCAAAAAAATCCTTACTTCTATCATTACTTTGAGTCCTGAATAGTTTCAGTGTGGCTTACCACAAAATTCAGCAAATAATGCCACTAAACTGGATATCAAGGTACAACCTCAAACATTCGTCACCTTATCTGCTGTTATATTCTACTCATCAATCACTTCTAAATACTTAATAATTTAACTCTTAAAGTCTACAGCACCATCATCTAGTACTTCATTATTTATTATTTTTCAAGAGGGAAAAAGAGGGGGAAAAGAAATTAAATAATTCATGAAGGTATCATCAAAACTGCTTGTCAAAATGCACTGGGATCCTCTGGTATTTAATGAGGAATGTTTAGTTTCAGGATAAATACAAAGTACTGTTTCCAGTACCCACTGAGCAGAAGTAGATATATGCAAATGAATGTGTGAGAGAATGCATGGTTCTTGAGCTTTTGTGTGCTCTCTTTTTTTCTGTAGTACTTCATTTGTGAAGCATGTTTTCCCCAGGGGGGAAAGTACAACAAGATTCAATTCAGATTTTTCTTAAATTAAATTAAATGCAATGACCATATAGTCCCCAAGGGGTAGGGGATGGGAATAAGCACTCTTCACATCCTGATAGGACGATGACTTATTTTGAAAGCAAGTAACTTTTGAGAAAATTTGAACTGTGGTGGAATGAATTAATGTGAACATTTAATAAGCTATATTGTTACTATCCTACTCTGAAAATCTAAGGCTTTCTGAAGCAGTTAGAACAAGTTTGAAGTTTAGAAAGGCTTGCCAGAAATCAGAATTTGCACTTCTTTGATATATTCTAGTATTTATTGATTTAAACTTTTCCTCATATCCTTGAGACATTTGGGATGACTACAACTGCTTGTTTGTTACAGTTACAACTTTTAAGAAAGTTTGTTCATCCTGTACCTTCTTAACACAGACTAGAACATGTTAACCAAACCCACTACATTATAGTCTTTAAAATCATATTCCTCATCCATGGAAACTACTAAATCTCAAGCTAATGGAAATTGTCACAAATTACTTGGAATAATGATTAAAGGTCTTTTTAGTTTATTATCTTCTTTGTTATGTTATAGAGAGACGCAAAAGTTTTTCTCAAATACTCTACATGATACGAAAAAGTCAATAAAAAATCATAGAATCATAGAAAAACTAGGTTGGAAGAGACACACTGGATCATTGAGTCCAACCGTTCCTATCAAACACTAAAATACAGGAAATGAGAAGTATGAAGGTAAGTAACACTGATGAAAGATGAAAGAGCATTGCATCATGTTAAGGGATCCAGGAATAATTATTCATGCAAATCATTCTGGATTAAATCTAGTTCATAACATAACAAATAATGTTTCCTGCTACTTTGAAGTATGCCTGGTCCTGCATCAAATTCTATGTCTTCCCTTTAAAATTAATGAATAGCATTACCTGATCCAAAATACGAGGTCATTAAGGAGATGTATAGTTACCTAGTAATAAATGATGAAAGCAGCAGGTACATTTCTGGGACCATTTTCTCTGTATCATAAAGATTTTGTCACTGGGAATGTGTGGTTCATACACTATTTCTCTGTGTGATCCAGGGAAGTCTTGTTCTAATGAAACATTTAACAATCCTGATGCTCTCTTGTGATTATAGTAATCAAATCCCAATCAAAAATAAATGTCATAAAAGATTGTGGGTAAACAATGTAATAACTCATATGAAGCCAGAGCAGCACTAAGAAATATCTGTAGAAGTACCTGTAGAAGAAGTATCTGCAGAAGTCTACACTGCACATGTTATTGTTTGATCACATTTGTAATAATCTCTGCATCTTTAACAGACGCAAGAGTTACAACACAGTTCTCAAGATGAAATCAACAAGATTGAAACAGAAAGAATTTAAAGAGAAAAATCAAGAATGTCAAAACCTCACAAACTAATTATACATTTTTTTCAATTGTCAGTATCTTTTTCTGCAATCAGTGCAATTTTGAGGAATGTGAGTTTTGTAAAATATATCTTACTATAGATTTCATTATGGATTTAAGAGTATAAATTTACATAAAGTTCCAGTACTGGAGTTGCACAGATAAATAAGCACTGACATAATATAGCATTTTGTCTGGGAGAATATGAATACAAAAATTGTATGAAATCTCCAGTGTTCCATAAAGACATCCTTTTATTAGTCTTGTTAGATTTTTAATGATCAAAAGCACGTCCATAATATATAAAAAATAATAAAAATCTTCGTCATTTAATATTCCAAAATGGCACAATGAGTTAAATTGTCTTGTCATCATATATTTAAAATATACAAACTAAAGAATGAATACAATAAAATAGAAAAACGTGTTCTGCTTTCAAGAAACATGTGATTAACAGAGAAAAGACTGTGTAATATATTGTTGAGAACATTCAAAGAATTGGAACAAATTTTATGAATATATGGATCATATATTCTTTATCATAAATACTTTTTAGATAATAATACCCTTCAGCAATGAAAAAATGATTGCAGCTGATGTACAGTATATTTTTCTTTATGTGTTTTATATCCATGAAACAATATAAAAAATTAAATCTCAAAAATCAGGAGAAAAAGAGAGGGACATGGAGATTAGAAGCTGAGTGGCAATACAGTTAAAAAAAACCCAACTTTATTTTGCTAGTTTTAAGCAAAAAATTATTTTATTTACTGCACAAATAGAGAAACAGTTAATTGTGAAACTTCCACAAGACCTTCTCTTAAAAGCTAACTTGTATAAATTTTTGAAATAAAGACAAGTGAAGCTCCAGTTGGGACTTGGTGAACAGTCAAGTCAAGAGCTGAGATAGCTCTGGAACACCCTATGAGAAAGAAATTTAATTTGTCTTTATACATGTGGCTAAGAATTTTCATCTGTTGTTAAATAACCCCCTATAATATCATCATTTTTGTAGTCAATGTGTTTGCTATTAATATGCATGATGCATCATGTTACATAATAACAGCAAAATTGAATCATTGATGAACATATCACATCAAATATACTCCATCTTCTCTATAGCATGTTTTTCTCCAGTAGGTGCAGATAGACCAGATGTAGGAACAATATATCAAAAGAAATAGAAGTGGATTCTGACATTTTAAGTTAATTTTCCATGAAATGGACCAGGAGAAAGCAAAGGATGGAAAGGAAGAAAATGTATGAAGCTGTTCCACTTAAATCCACAAACATGTGGTGCAGTGTAATGCCATTCTTACATGGAAAACAGAATCAGAAACTAGGAACAAAGGGGAAAGAAACAGTGACTTTAAGAGCAATGAATCTGGTGAAGGGGCTGGAGAACAGGCCTTATGAGGAATGGCTGAGGGAGTTGGGGTTGTTTAGCCCGGAGAAGAGAAGGCTGAGAAGAGACCTCATTGCACTCTACAACTACCTGAAAGGAGGTTGTAAAGAGGAGGGAGCTGGCCTCTTCTCCCAAGTGACAGGGGACAGACCAAGAGGGAATGGTCTCAAGCTCCACCAGGGGAGATTTAGGCTAGACACCAGGAGGAAGTTTTTCACACAAAGGGTCGTTGGGCATTGGAGCAGGCAGCCCAGGGAGGTGGTTGTTTCACCTTCCCTGGAGGTGTTTAAGGCACAGGTAGATGAGGTCCTGAGGGACATGGTTTAGTGTTTGATAGGAATGGTTGGACTCAATCATCCTGTGTGTCTCTTCCAACCTGGTGATTTGATTCTATGATTCTATGACTTTTGCAAAGCTACCTTAGTCCGGCACCAGCCAACAGAGAAAAGGCTCCTGAATATGTCGTGGTATTTTTCTGATCTTGAGACAAATAAATAAATAAACAAATAAATTGAGAGAGTTTAACTCTAACTTATGTATTGTTCAGATACACAAAGTAACTTGTATCTTAGGCTTTGGCCCTAGTTCCCTTGAAAAATGCAGAGTAATGTATTGTTGAAATGCCTGCGTATTGACCGTTGAAGGGGAAAAACAGGAGTGAAAATAGTGTGAGTCTGGACGGAGAAAAAGAAAGAACTGTGCTTGCAACACAATATTTCTCATTGTCGTTCCTCTGTCAAATGCAGCCACATCAGTGTAGTCCAAATTTGGTCCTCTCTGAAAAGCTCTTTGAAGTTGAAAGATACTTTATAAGGGCTAAGTTTTATTATTAAAATTAATTGATAGTGCGATTGTTCTGTGCCTCTGCCTATTACCTTAGAAAGAGTTATACTGCAGGATACTGTTTGTGTTGCTCTGAAGTGGGCTGTAGTAATATTGTATGACTGCCTTTTCCCTGGGAACTCTACTGAATGTGAGATGTGCATTTGATGACTGTATCTTAGTGAGTAATTATTTAAATACATAAATAAAATCAATAGGAATGATGGAAGTTATTTCAGAGCACCATAAACACCACTCTTCAGTTTGGATAAAAATTGTTTTTCATCTTAATTTTGGAGACAATTTGTGTTCCAAGGTTGACTCCATTGTGGAAAAGAAGCAGCCTTAGCTGAACCATTCTGCCTATTCCAAGATTGGTTTCAGACTCAAATAACTGTCCAGGGTCTTTTTGATTTGCTTTGTCTATCGGCTGAATTTGCAGTCAATTCACAATTTCAAGGCATCTGACAGAGGCATTTAATTCAGAACCTCATTGACCAGGACTTCCATTGCAGTCAGTGAAGAGGGAGGGTGGCAGGAGAGAGGAAAGTTCAGGTGATTTAAGATGATTAGTAAGTGGGATATGTCTACTACTATTGACTGGAGGAGCCTGCAGATGTCGAGCATAAGTGCCTCAGCCAAAGGATGTCCCTGGACTGGTATAGTTTGTATCTCCACAAGAAAAATCTGATCCAAAAAGGGACCTTGAGTGTCCCTGCTGCTCTCTTTTCCAGTACTCGACATTTCTTTTTTTTTTTTAATTTTTACTTTTCTCTCAGTGTGAATTCCTTGAATCCTTTATTTGTTGTTCATGCTTTCCAGTGCTGAGTCTCTCGTGCAAACAGCCCTGCTAGTATGCAGCTGTCTCATTTTGCATAGCAGACTTAAAACACAGCTCTCACCAGTCCATGTTATGCTAACTTATCATTGAAACATTCAGACCCGAACCCCTGGAATTTTCCATCTGCTTTTCATCTGCTGAGCTGATGCTAGAAGGGCAACTGCTGCGAGAAACCCTGCAGGGTAGGTTTTACCACTGGGTGTAATTGAGAAACAGTAGCTAACACTCTCAGATGCAGGGAAAGGGCATGGTTAATAAAAGAAAATATAGATCAAAGAGATATAAATGCACATCACAGAATGATCCAAATCAGTGTTGTTGTTGTTAGGTTGTGGTTTTGTGTTGTTCAGTATGTTTTTGAATATACGCTTGCACATTCTCAAGACCATGTGTGTCTCGTTGTAGGATGTAAGAAATCTGAGATTCATGGAACACCATCAGCATTTAAATGGATAGAAAGTTCTTATTGAGATTCTGAACAGAGAGGAGGGAAAGCTGAGATCCACATGCCAGCCAACAGTGTCACCCAGATCTTGAGCAAATCAAGTGAAAAAAAAGCTGTGTATTTTAAGTGTTTGACACAGCATGTCTTTAAAGTCCCAAATGTACAAATCTAAGCTTGCCATATTCTGAGAACTGATAAGGACACTGAAGACTTGTTTCAGCCTTGCAAAATAAGTGTAGCTGTAGCAGGTAAGCTCCCTGCTATAGAAGTTGAAGCGTTGTGTACTAATCTCTGCATTAGGGGACAAGCAGCACTAAGATCTTGAGCTCAGTGGCACCTGTACTCTCTGTAAAATGAGCAGAGAAAAAGCCTGCAATAAACACTGACCAAGACTTTGCATTTTCTTACAAGAAACATTGAGAAAGACAGTGATCAAACTGTGTCTTAGAAGATCTTTAATTTCCCTCCTTGATGTGTTTTATGTTTCATAGAAAAGAAAAATAAATAAGAAAATAGAACCAAGGGAAATGCACAGAAAAGCACATGCATATACACATACACACGTATACAAACACAGAGAAAGTGTTAGATAAAATGACCAAGGCGAATCAAGGAAAATAATTATTGCAGCTGATGGAGCAGAAACACCATTATAGCTTGATGATAGTTCACAATGTACGGTCCTGGAGGCTGAGAGGTAAATGCATTTTTCAGCAATTTTAGCACAATTATTAAATTAAGTTTTAAAATGAATCACTTTCTTCCCCATTTTCTACCTCCTCCCTGCTCTCTATGTAGGCTTTATTTTATTTTACATTCAGTGCTTATCACTGTTAAAGACTGGTTTGCTGTCTCTAATTTTCAGGCCTGATGCTGGGATGTGAAATTCTTCTTAGCTTTATACTGGAGAAATCATCCATGCAGAGAGTAAGCCCTAGCACAAGGTGTTAGGTGGGGACAAAGAAACATCTAGAAAGTCTTTTAATGCCTCCTACCAAAAGCCAGAGGTGCCTTAACCTGGAACCAAATCGAAGTTTTAAGGCAGAGCAATGTGTCCTACAAAATTGGGAGTATAATTGAAGCAGGTCAAATAACAATAAGTCTTCCTAAAGTTGAACTCTAAGGGGAAAACTGCTAAATAAACTTTTTAAATCCTGTATGCATATTGCTGGCATTTCTCTCTTGCCAGGAGGAATTTCCAGCACTGAAGCAGCTTCTTTATATCTTAGACTTATATTCATACTGGTTTCAGAGGAAGTCTGAAATAAATTTGGTAAGGCCTTTTCTTGGATGTAATCCTTTGACCGTGGATCTTGTTAATCCTCAGACCCTTCAGATACAGCTGGTGTGTCTTTAGAGAAATTATGCTGCAGGTATTTTTCAAATAGAGAAAAAATGTTCAAAATCATGCAGCATATGGCACACATTTATAGGATTAATTTTAATTGAGTTTCATCTTTCTATTTTTGAACTTAATTTAAGCTAAAAACCAATTTTAATTCCAGTGAGATCTGAATCTCATGTCTCCTGAACCTTAACTCACTTGAATCATTCTCTTTTTATTTCTCTACATTGATACTGGCTCTATACTTGCAAAAAATCATTCTGTTTCAGATTCAGTCTCTAATTCTCATAGAAATAGGAAAAGCAGTTCTTTTTGGGCAAAAAAACTATAGACAGTAGTGAAGTGAAAAACATCTCAAATAGTGGCAATTGCAAACTAGAACATGGAAACCATAATACCTAGCACATAGAAACGTGTAGATAGGCAGCACCACAGAACTTGAAGAGATGCCCAATTTCATGTCTTTTCTGGTAGTTCTGCAATATATGGATACTGCGGAATGACTCACAGGCTCAAGAAATCATAATGAGAAAATAATGTCAGTTTTGGGTTTCTGAGAAGGAATTGCAAGAAAGAAAATGGGAAAAATGCAAAGCTAGACATATCTAGCAATGCCTTCCTATGTCTATGAAATATGAGAAACTAATTCAGGATGTAGTCCACAATGTGGATTTTACCACTGTGTCTATTCAGGTATGCATGACATGAGTAGCTCTGAATATAACCTGGTTTAAGAGTAATTTAATTAATAACACTCAAACTATAAGCTTTCATTTATAGTAAGACGCTCTGGGGCTTATTTCTTTACCTCACTACTGGAATACAAAGGAGACTTAAAACTAGTGTAAATTACTTTTGTGTGTAAAGTAGAGAGAGTTATATGTATGGGAGTTTCTTGCCGATGTAAATACATATATTTATGTGTACATGTGTAGGGTGATGGATTTTGTGGAGGGGTGTACATAGGAAGAATAGCTGTTCTACAAAGAGATATTTAAAGATATTTTTTCCTGTTTTTTTTCCTTTGTATGAAAAATGAGCATGGCAAGATTATCTTTTTTAATTATTAGCAAATATCTATTTATGCAGATGCCTTTCTTAATTATTAATTCAATCATTGTTCCACAGATAAATGTTGAGTCATAAAGACACATGTCGATTTAATATCTAAGAATGAGAATTTTTTGTCAAAGTACTGAATCATATTAGAAGTGCTGAGTTAGAAATGGTTAGACTTTGAAACTTAACACTACAGCAAATAAATCTGACAATACATTTTAAAATAGAGAAGAAGGAAAAAAAAGATAAATAGCAGCTGTGAAAGTATCATCAAAGTATTTCTTGACCAAACTGCTGCATGTTTCAAAGATATATTATCAAGATAGTTTTGTGTTTGGGGGTCAAATGAATAACTTGTTCATCAGTGTAATAAAGCATGAGAACATATATGGTAAACAGTGAAGTTTACTCAAAGGCCAGCAAGAACACTAATTACCAGATGAAAATTAAATAAAATAAATAGAGGAAGTATATTCAATCCCTCAAAAGTTGTGTCTTCCTACATTTAAGGTCAAATCTCAGAACACAATAACAATACATTTGTGTTTAAAATTTTCTTCACGCAAAATTTTGAATGCAAACAAACATATCCATAACACCTAAACCATGTAACCACCAATGAGGTGTGTAAACCTAGTAATGTTGAACTTATTAACTGTGTCTATTCCATATAAATCTATTTGTAAAGAATTATGCTATGCGTGGAGATGGTGTCATTGCCTAAGTATGCCATATCTTTATCTCATCACCCTCTTTAACTCAGGTGTAAGTAAACCCCAAATAGCAATCCAGGCTATTTTCTCAACTGCCTAAATTGTATGACTGTTAATCCACAGGTACCTCAGTAATGAACCTCCAAGTTCCATAGATGTTCAGATCCAGATGCTTAAATATTCTTGAGAATGCATATCCTAAAGAATGAGTGGTATTCTTCTACCAGAACCTTAACTGTAATATAACACACAGTATGCAGATACCAGTGACCAATGAGTTCCTTAGTAAGGAGAAAAAATCATCCCTACTTTAAAGGTGTTTACTCCATCTTCTCTCAATCATGGCACTTTTACTGAAGAATCTGGAGAGCCACATACTGCTCAGAATTAAAGCAATTAAATTAGCATCACACATGTAATCGTAGAAAACAGTAACCAGAGATTGTGGCAGAGCTTCAGAGAAAAGGTGTTGGTGAGAAAGATTAATACTTAATGTGAGTTGAATGAATTGTGATGTTAAGGAGAACCATCTTTATGTAGTGAACATAGTCAGGAAGGAGCTACTGTTTTTTTGATAGATGTTCTGGAAATATTTTGAAGAAGATTTTCTAAAGTTGCAACAGTTGTGAATATTCAATGGCTGCAGTGACACTGCACCCAGTTTCTAAGGTATTATACCATCAAATGGGTTCATGAACCTCCTATAATTAGGACACACTGCATTGTAATACTTTATGATCTATCATGTTAAAATGCACATCCAGCCCTGTGCTGTCACAGTCATATTTTTATGAAGGTTCTCACTTAGAATCACATTTATCAATGGGTCTTGCTGTCTGAATAGCTATTTGTTAATGAAAAAAAATGATTGCATTTTCTTTTAAGAGACAGTAGTTTTAAATTTTTTCAGATCAGTTTTCCTTCTTTCTCATGTTTCCATTCATAGTGAAAGGTACTGACCAAATCTTCCTTTAAAACACAAACAAATTGCAATAGTTGATGGTGAATAACAAAGAAAGAAGAAATACCTAATCCCAACTAGATCAGATATTAAGAATATTTTTGTCTGTTCAATGGAATAAATGTCTGGTCTTAGTTTTATTCAGAGCTTTAACTTTCCTTGATTTAGTATAACAAGTAAAAATACACATTTACTTTTCAAGGAACATTAGATTTTTTTGTAGAAAAGCCTTATTAGTTCTGCTTTTCCAGTTCTTAACAATGTGAAATTATGAACAAATGTAGTTTTCACTGACTTAGTAAAATGTGTTATT
The DNA here is from genome assembly GCA_013389865.1 of Piaya cayana. Classification (NCBI taxonomy): domain Eukaryota; kingdom Metazoa; phylum Chordata; class Aves; order Cuculiformes; family Coccyzidae; genus Piaya; species Piaya cayana. The sequence goes on along the minus strand of WAAB01009028.1, from coordinate 21,192 downwards.
GTCCTTGCTTACAAGCCCTGGAAATCTATTGTGTGTGTGTTTTCACAGCACAGTGTCAAAACTTTCATATAGAAAACTGGAGGTCTTGTGCAAAACAGTTACAGCAGGCAGAGTTCAACAAATTCCCACCGTAGCTCTTTACGGATATACAAGTTGTATATTCATCCATGGGGCATCACAGTTGTGTACTGAGCATTCATAAATCACACAGCTCTGGCCTTGTTATGGAAATATGACAATTTTGTTCCGCACCTGCTCCACCCTCTGTTTCTGTCAGTTGCCAAAATGACAGTGGGCTGTAAATGTCTCCACATACTAGAGCCTTAGCTCTGATTCGATGGAATTAAATGACCTTGGCCAAGATGATATTTTTGATGTGGAGAACTTATCCCATTCTTCATGCAAAAGAAGCAGGGCTCTAAATCTGAGTGACAGAACTTAAATCTTCTTGAAGAGAAAAATAACAAAACACATTGACTTTATTTTAATATTTCTTTTCCAGTACACTAAAGTTTTACTAGGTAATTGCCCAACACAAATATTTATGAATGTCAGACCACGTAGTTCTATAGCATTTGCTCAGAGTATAACATCACTTAATGAATTCTACCATGCACATGGGACTTAAGTCTTGAATGAATAGGTCACTGTGATTTCTGGAGATGGCTGTCACTTTGAGATATGAGAATCATTTCTCTTTAGTGAAGAGGAGCTCAGATATGTGCATATTTAGGGGTTCTATTTCCAACAACTTTAGACCTCTCAAGAATGATGCAGAGCTGGGGTTAAGATTTAGGAGATTGTTCATGTTATTTCACTGAGTTTCCCAAAGATCAGGAGAGTACATGTACGCATACCCCAAAATAAAAAGCCCAAACTCCCTGTTTCCCCTACAAACGATCTACTTCTGTGTTACTGCCTGAGTTCTGAAGAACCAGATATGCAGTATTTCACTTTTTAGTGCATTTTTCCTTCATGATTCACTGCTGTTTATTAGTTTTGCAGGCTTCACCTCTTGCCAGAATTTCATGTAAAGAGATACCAGTGTTACCATGTAATCTAATTATTTAAGTGTAGCTATATCTTTTGTCTTCAGATTACTCTTTCTGATACTGTATTGGACAAGGAAAGTGAACTTCGTTGCCGTGTATGGAAGGATTTGATCTTGATTTTCCAGTAGCAATCTCATGCACATAAGAACGGGTACAAAATAAATGAGGCTGCACCTATAACTTATTAGTCAATCCTGTGTAAATTTTGAAGTGAAAAATAATAGACTTTCTACTAAGAAAAATCTTCCACTGGTCAATATGACTGGTAGCACTGCTTAGAACTTGTTCTGGCTGTCAATGTGCTTTATAGGTTTGACTATGATGTGGCCACATCTTTTCCTTTCTGGAGAGGCATGAGTGAATTGTAGCAAATTCCTTGGGTAATTTGGTGCCCTAAATCATTCCTTTCTCATGAAGAATACTATTCAGCTTTGGCCTCCTCTCAGGAAACAGCTCAGATTTTGAAGAAGAGCTTTTTATTCAAATAAACACCAAACAATAAACTGGCTTTCCAAAAAGGATACTCTCTTAAAATGGCAGTGACAATCTGTGCCTTAATCTACTCCCCTGACTCGAGCAATAAAGTGACAAATGAAATCAGTGACTGTTGAGAAATAACCATGTTCAGTTCAACTAGATACACACACAGACTTTCCTTGAACAAATCTATCCTTCAGCAAGTAGACTTTAAAGTTACAGTGTGATTGTGAGTTGTACAACAAAAAAATCCAGCAAAAGTCCCATAAAAAATCATTTAAAACATATGACTAGGGAATAAATAATAGATAAAGCTGGCAGTTGATTAACTAATATACCAGATTAGTTTCACAAAAGCGGTTGATGATGTCTGTCTGAGGTTATCAGGTGCACTTGTGCTTTCAACCCTATCATAATATTCTACAGTAATGGCTTTAAATGGTGTTGGAAGCCAAATTTTTATATGTATTACTGTAATAGCACAGTATTTGTTTTTAATAAGCATCATGTACAGACTTCCCTCCGGTGTATTTTTTTCACAAATGCTAGTCAATAGTTACTTTACTTACTCAATAGAGTTTCAGTACATTAATTGATGTATCTCTTAGTAATCACGACAGAACTCATCATCAAAGAGAAGAGTTCATAACTGCTTTTGTTAACAATGGTGACATTTCTCCCTTCACTCTTATGACCTTATCCAAGGACAACAGAAATCTAAAATTCTGCTGGGTCAGAAGAATAGCTTTCCAAATGCATATAGTCCAGGTAAATTTCAGCTATTCCTGATCTTTACTTTATATTTTGTATCAATTGATAAAATCATAATTTTTAAAAAGTGCTAAACAAAGCAACTGGAAATTTTTCTCTTGAGTTTAAAAAAATTGAGATTAAATTCTTTTTGGGGGGATTTTTTGTTAAATTTTCTTATTTAAAATTTCATAGTATACAGTTTTGTTTTAGTACTGATGATACTAAAGAATAGCACACTTCAAGCAGAAATTTAATGCTTATGTGGTTACACTCAACACACTGATGGTTTCTAACATTTCCATTTCCTGAATTATTGTTTTACAATCTATAGCACTATTTCTTGACTACACACATACAATGATGCAGCAGAAGTCACCACTGCAGGTTTATGAACTGGGACAGAGTTGTAAATCAATACTGAAAATGATGGCAGCTTGCCATGTTAATTTAGATTTCTGAGTGTCAGACAAAAGTTGCTGTTTCTCTGTGCAGTTTCCTTCCTGATTTTTAAAAAATATATAAATAAACAAAACCAATAATTAAACAGAGTGAGTCTGTTATCACTCATAAGCCATATTTTCACTAGATTCTGTGGCAGTAGCTGGTGTTGCAGACACTCATTTCTGGAATACGTTGCCAGTGCCCTTTTGGGGCAGCTACACCCAGAAGAGGTGCACAATGAGGACTGAAGAAAAGGTGTTTGTTTTAGGCACATCTCAAGTTAGCATTGTGTTTGCAAGTACATCTTTGCCTCTGCATGTGGAAGCTGCAAGGGCATGTTGTTGATAGTTAGGATTTCTGCAAAAGTTTTAGCTATAGTGAAATAAGATCTTCATCTCCTAGGCATGCCCTACAAGTGCTTAATACCAGATGATGTGTTGAGTGATTTCACAGTCAAATCAAATGTTTAAAATGGAAATTGTAGTGAACATCAGCAGTGGAAAACTTCCCACTGAATGGTTCCTTACAGAAGCTTGAACACTTGGGGTGTTTTGCATTGTTTAAGACACACAGTTGTTAATTTAACCATCTCAAGAGTGTTTAGGGTATAAAAGATATTATTTTTCAAGTAAATTATACTTCTGTAGATCATGTAATGTAGACAAAATGAGAAGGTGCAGGTCTAGGACAAACCATCCGTACAGAATATTATCATTAAGAAATCCTTGTAAGCCATTTCCAGTTCTTCCTCTCAATCTCGCTATATATTCAACTCCCTTGCTAGGCAAAATGAACTAATGTCAAATACAGTAAAATAAATGATGTCTGAGTTACTGAAAACCTCTGATTTCATAGATTCCTCTCACATACCCCCATAAAATGGTCTTCCAAACCACTTTGTTTCTCTTTCTCTTGCTGTGTTCAAGCTCTTCTTACAATTTCACTAGGGTGGCTGTATTTGCTTCAGTACTCACGGAGGACAGAAGTCTGCTAAATTTCTGCTGCTTAAGTTTTCCTGTTATGGTTCTTCTGAAAAATCACTGGTTGTTGTACTAGTAAAACAACTTCTCAAAATTATGCAATTCCATTTCAATTTCTGGAGGAGAAAGTGCCAGGACTTCTCCCCGTCCCACTTGAGAAACAGGTTCAAAACACCTTTTCCCATCAGGTAAGTGCCCAAACCAGATAAGGAGCTATGTTCATGAAATGCAGCAAGTGAAATTTTCTAAAAAGACTGGTATGATGATCTTTAAAAACACTGTTGTCTCAACCCAGACAAAGAGGAGAGGAAAAGTGGAATTTGTTTGCCTGTGTAGCAATCCAGGGTGAATATAAAATAGTGTTTATTTACAGGAGGCACAAAAACAAGCTGAGGTACGCAGCTGCCCAGAGTTACAGAAATAAACCCCCAGTGCCTTAAAACCCCTATGATCTAAGCAGACACGCACACTGTGAGGTCAGGGGGAAAGGGGAGGTAGGGAGAAATGACAGAAAGAGAAATAGAGACTGTATCACCACGTGGTCCGGTCGCGTGGTTTGGGTTGCTCCAGTGCAGGTCTGTATTTCAGTGCAGGTGCAGCAGACAGCTTGGAGAAGAGCACTCAAGACTCCTGCCCAGCACGGTGCCAGCATGTCCCCTCTGCACAGCCATGAGGTGACTGTCCCCTGTGACCACATGGTGACCCCTGGACTGCCGGCCACATGGCAACTGCCTGGACCACTGGCCTCATAGCCACCCACTCCACCCCCGCACTTCCCCTCCCTTTCCAGTTCTGCAAGAATGCCATGGTGGGGGCGGTGGAGCAGACAGGAGGAGCCAACTTCAGTGGAAGCCATGTGGCTATAATGCCCACTGTGATGAAATGTTTGAGGTAAAAAGCATTCAGGCTGCCCTGACATTTCACCCTGTGACTTAAACGTTTGTCACAGGAATCCAATCTAAAACTCAGACCTCTGTTTTCCATAGTGGTGACACTTTAGTGTGCAACTTGCTCAATTGAACACGCTGCTACATTGCCTACACCTTGCCGCAGTCAGCTCTGGGCTCGGAGTCCATCCAAGCAAGAAAGCATGATGCCCACTCCTACGTTGTCCTGTTGAACATGATGCATAAGCAGGTAGTGCTCAGGCAAATGGTTAAGGCAAAAACAGTCTTACTTCACACTCCACCACATGACTTAAGCAGTTGCTGCAGAACTGAAATCGAAAACGTAGGTCCACGTTGTTTGTGGTGGTGATACTTTCAAACGGGGAGGGGATAAGGAGATCAAGACCAAGGGAAAAAGAAAGAAGTGGTAGTCATGTCCCAGATCCATGAACGATGAATGTCTTCAGTCAAAAGACAGGGTGTTACGGGGGGTTTCTTCGAACCACGAGTTGCTAGCTCGTGACGAAGCCTCTAATGAACATTTCCGTCGAAAGACACAGAGGGACTGGGGTCGGAATACACCTGATGGAGGAAGAAAGAAGAGGAGGAAAAGAAGAAGACATATGTGTGGGGGGAAGAGGTAAACCATGAGGATGGCCTGTGTGATTTGGCAAGAATCAGGGTTAATATAACAATAACAGAGTAAACCAGTGAAAGTATAACATTTCAAGTCTTAAAACCCCTACAATCTGAGCAGACATGCACTCCGTGAAGTCAGGGGGAGAGGGGAGGTAGGGAGAAATGACAGAAAGAGAAATAGAGACTGTATCACCACGTGGTCCGGTCGCGTGGTTTGGGCTGTTCCAGTGCAGGTCTGTATTTCAGTGCAGGTGCAGCAGAGAGCGTGGAGAAGAGCACTCAAGACTCCTGCCTAGCACGGTGCCAGCATGTCCCCTCTGCACAGCCATGAGGTGACTGTCCCCCGTGACCACATGGTGACCCCTGGACTGCCGGCCACATGGCAACTGCCTGGACCGCTGGCCTCATAGCCACCCACTCCGCCCCTGCACTTCCCCTTCCTTTCTGGCTCCGTGAGAGAGCCGCGGTGGGGGTGGTGGAATGGTTGGGAATAGCCGACTTCAATGGAAGCCATGTGGTTATAATGCCGGCTGTGACAAAATGTTTGAGGTAAAAAGCATTCAGGCTGCCCTGACAATTTTAATTCTTTTTTCCCTGGAAGACTTGTCTGTAGAATGCAAAATAAATATTGAGGTTTAATTTCCTATGCCTCTCATTTTTATGTTTTCCTCCTGTGTTTAACACTGACTTAGGTACATTGCCAGTACATAGTGCAAAACAAGGAAAACAATTGCCTGTGTAGGTGTTCTTGTAAGTGAGGTAGCCATTTTTTATCCAATCTGGATCCATATAGGTTCTGATCTTTTCCTCATTCAATTTTGGAATTTGATTTTATAAAAATAGATTTCTCTTCTGCCAGCGTTATGATAAAATTAAAATTATGTGATTGAGTATAATATCATGGAACTCGACTTTATTTGAAGACCTGAACATATCAACATTCAAACAAATCCACAGAAGACAAAGCTGTAAGTGTTTAATATGCTGTTGTAATGAATGTCACTAGCTACAAATTAAACAGCACACTGTTTATCCTGATTTTCTTTCTCTGAATCACAAGAGCTGAAAAATTAACAGTCCCTGTTTTTTCTCTTTTTCTATTTATTTCTTAGTTTTCCAACTGTGTTTCTCTTTTGAAAATCATGATTATTTTCATAGCATAAAAGATGTTTAACTAAGGAAGAGTCCACAGTTCCAAACTGAGGCAAACATCTAAATGTCACTTAATAATAAAAGAAGATAAAACTAAGGAGCTGCATTTATCTGTTCAGCACTGTGGTTGAGAATTAGTCTATTCCCAAAAGGAGTATAGGCATGACAGGACTTCCAAAATGACTTGAATGGTTGGACAGTGAAGGTTTAATGGCTTTCACTCTTGTAAAATATAATTTAAGAACAGAAATTAAGACAATTTCATCACATAAACAAGAATATTTTTGTATGTTTAGGGCCATTGCAATTTTCTTTAGGTGAGGGAGTTGCTTAACATATTAAAAAGATAAGGAAATCGTAAAAACCTTTTTACTCCTGTCCGATCTGGGGTGAGCTGAACAAACAGATTTCTACAAAAGGAAAACAATGACTTGAGTCACTACTGTTCCAAATCATATTCGTTTGGTCAATAATATTTGCTACAGGTGCAGGCAGTTATTATTTCTGTATACAACTCTACTGTCTATGCATCTTTTTTGACTCAGTATCTTTATGAGAATTATATTTGCTCTTGGTGAATTATCAAAAAAACCTTCCACAATGTAGGAATAGCTGTTATGAGCCAGATGAAATTTGATGTAAAGATGACTTTGAACTCTTCAGAAGGCTGGTTGGCAAAGTCTCCTGGGAGGCAGTACTTAAGGGTAAGGGAGCCCATGAGGGCTGGGAGCTCTTCAAAACGGAGATCCTAGCAGCTCAGGAGAAAGCCATCCCCATGTTCCAGAAAAAAAGCCAGCAGAGATAAAAAACAGCTTGGTTGAACAGAGACATCTTGAGTGATATCAAGAAGAAAAATGTTTATGAGCTCTGGAAGAGGGGACAGGCCTCTTGGGTGGACTACAGGAGGGA
>WAAB01009028.1:3037-13118 GCA_013389865.1 Piaya cayana | reverse complement strand
TGTTTATCCTGGAGAAGAGGAGGCTGAGAGGAGACCTCATTGCTCTCTACAACTACCTGAAGGGAGGTCATGGAGAGGAGGGTGATGACCTCTTCTCAGGGACAGACAGGGGACAGACCAAGAGGGAATGGCCTCAGGCTCCGCCAGGGGAGATTTAGGCTAGACATCAAGAGGAAGTTTTTCACACAAAGGGTCATTGGGCATTGGCACAGGCTGCCCAGGGAGGTGATTGATTTGCCTTCCCTGGAGGTGTTTAAGGCATGGGTAGACAAGGTGCTAAAGGGCATGTTTTAGTGTTTGATAGGAATGGTTGGACTCGATGATCTGGTGGGTCTCTTCCAACCTGGTTATTCTATGATTCTTTGAAATATCCATTTAGAGCAGCATAAATCTCTGACAACTGAGAAACATAATGCTCTAGGAAAAATATAGGTTGGTCCTAGGAACATCCAAAATACAGTTGAAAAAGAGATAATGATGTTTGTTACTCTTTGTTATAGACCTTTTTTTTTCCATATTAGAAGGAACAGTGGTACAAAAGTCTGAACTGTAGCCTTTACTCAATCCATCCAGTTGCCAGTCAGAATACTCACAGGACTAATTCTGCAATGCAGTGCAATCCAGTACCAGTTACTGTGTATATCTCTAGTGAAGACAGGTATAATGCAGTTTTGAATTGTTATTTTAATAAACAAACCTGTCTCCCTTTGCTCTTTCCCTGTTTCTTTCCTAGGACAAGGGGAAACTTCGACATTGTCTATATATCGAAAAGAAAAATGAAGAAAGAACAAAATGGAAAATAAGAAACATCAAAGAAAGAAAGGTTGAAAAAGGTGGACTATACAGTTCCTTCATAGACTGTCTTTCCACCATGTCATGGAAAGATGGAACAACTAGAGACTGCACTGAAGCTTCTACCATGAACTGCACAGTCTGTCATCACTAGCAATCATTATTCTGGCAAAGCATTATTATATTCTGATGGTTTCAACAGAGTTACTTCCACTTCTTGTCTTTAATTTAAAATATAGAGAGATACATAATCAACCTGTTTTTTTAAAAATATGTGGGTTTAGAATGTCCAGTTGCCATCCAAGTCCTCCTAAGCAATGTTTATTGACATTTCTTGTTCATAAGTTACAGGGATCTCATGAAAATCTTTTCAGTCTTGGTGGTGTATCACATGGCTAGCACTTAATTTTCTTTCTTGTCTCTGCTTTTTTTTTTTTTTCTGTAAAAACTTTCTTCTATGTAAAAGTTTCATTCTTTGTGAAAAAGTTTTACAACTGGCTTAATTTATGTGTAGTTTAGAAGCATATGAATTGAACTGTTTACAGAAGTGCTAACTAATAAACCTTCAAAAAGTTCTGTCACATCTCCACCTGTTTGTGAGAATATTCTCATGACTTTTAGATGGTTCATGTTAGATATAATGAATTGCCCCATACTCCCTCAAAAGTCTAATGAAAGTTTTGAGATTTTTCCTCCTGCTATTGTGTCATACTCATACTATGTGTTTAAGAGAATTAAATTCTAGCTAAGGAAACCTCACCTTTCATTCCATAAATATCAAACCCACTGATCAGGTGGCTAACAATGCCTTTTGAAACACCAGAAGAATGCCTGTGCTTTTAGATGTACAGGGTTGAATCCTTTTTGTGTACATTAACAGAAAATCTTGACTGACCATGCAATCCAGCATAACAAGCAATCACAGATCTTGCACATACACCCTTACAGAAAGATCATAAAAAATCCTAATCCAACAAGGCACAGTAAGTAACTGTAAGAGGAAGTCCAAGGTAGAGGACAGCAGAAGAGATGCTGGTGGGAAATAAAGAAATACCATCTTGTTTCTTGAACTAGGGCTTGTGCCAGTGATGATATTCCAATAACATCAACTGCTTCATGTAACAACCAATTATGTACTAGTTAATCCTTTTTTTTTTTTTTCTTAAGGTGTTTCGCCTAAAGTCTATCAAATTGCAGTGGATTTCAATGTTTTTTTAATAAACTCATATGGTAAGAGACGTCCTGGGGCTCCAAGTGGTTTGAACCTCACAGCATCTCTGTGTGGATACAGAACAATAACAAATATGCACTTCTTTAGGTCTCTTAATAACTCTTAATAACTCTTTTTCTCCAAATTGGCATCTTGATTTTTAATTGTTTTATTCTCTATAAAAGCATGTGAACATCTGGGATATTTTGCTGAACTGCTCCCACCCAGAGAATGTTCAGACTTTACAATGCTTTTAAACTATTGTCCAACCAACTTACTTTGAACTTTAAAGCTTTTTTACTGAGATAACAGGATCTACAGTGTGAGATCAAGCTTAGAAATCACAGCTTGAAATGCCCATCCAGGGGAATTCATGCAGAAAATGAAACATATCTGGCAGAACAAGATTGTGGTCAGAGTGACAAGACAAAGTCAGGGAAAAGGGCAATGAGGAGAACCTCAGACAGAAAGAAACTCCCTAGTGTTACTAGAAGGAAAGAATGTAAAGGTGTGGGGAAAATGAAGAGTTAAAAACCTCCTAGCATGGCTGAGATTGAAGTGTGTGAACAATCCCAGTTCCCCTCTCCTCCTTCCTCACAGTAAAGGTCATTCTGTGTGAAAATATTTTTCTCTATATATGTCTTTGTTTTTATTTTGCCCTTTATCTGTAGAAATTTTTGTCTAGATGCACCTGTGTCTTTTTCAAACTATTCAATCTCTTAGCTAGTTCTAAAAAAAAATAACAGAAAAAGAGCAAGGGAACACCAAATCCAATGCTGATTGTGTGGTACTGGAAGTTATAACATGGGCAGAAAGGGTCTTTTCTTCACAGGCATCTCTCAAACTGTCTCATATTCTTTTATGTAGTGCTCCCATAGAAATATGTCAAAGTGCTCTCTGTCCCCCTTGCTCACCAGCCCCTCTCTTTATATGTGATGCTCAGACTAGCATCCTGCTGTCTGCACAGGCAGCATTTCCCTGTAAGCTCACTATAACTCCCTTAGACATGAAAATTCTTTGCACAGGTATCCTTGAATCACTGTTTCTCAGTGAGTGTCTCTAACTGACCCAGCTCAAGACTGTGGTGTAAGCAGAAAGCATATCTATCTCATAACAAACCTCCTGAGCAGACCCTTCCCTTGTACTCTGACACCACTGAGAAAACAGCATCAGGAAAAAAAACAACCCACAAACAGGCATAAGGTTTGCTACTTCTATTCTTCACACCTAGACTGCAGGTTTTGCTGAGAATATATATAGTGACGTAATGTTCAACACACTCTGCTTAGACACAATAAGATATTTTTGCTGACATGTTTTTGTTCTGGCTTGAGATAAAATAGAATCAGTTTTCTAAACTTTCATCTAAGTCTCATTTAAATAACTTCATTTTCTGAAAGTTGACTGCATGCTTTTCAGATGTTGTTTCATTCTAGAAGTGATAGTATGGGGAACTGATATGCAGAAAAGCCATTGCTGTACTTACTCCTATGGAAAATAAGGACATCCTCAAGCTGGTGGCATGACATTAAGTGAAATGGGTGAGAAAGGGTCACATCTGCAAGAAAGAGGGGACAGGGCAGGTGATCTATAGTGACATAATCATTGGGGTTTTGGGTAATTTTGTGTATCACTTGATTTTTCTTTATTATTATTACTGTTCCATTACTGCTGTATTATTTTCAGGTTCCTACCCACAAGGCATAGGGAAACTTGTAGTGATTTAATGATTGAATCGGGGAATAAGAGGGAATTGTCTGAGATGTGCTAGATGAACTGGAGCACAGATGAAATTGTACAGAGAAAACTCAGGGGTACCTGAGATAACAGGAGACAAGAAGGAAACACCAGTGAAACACCTCAAAGTAATTAACAGGTGTTCCTCTAAGAAGGTTACACAGCTGACATCCCAGCTGAAGTGCCTCTAGAACATTGCACACAGCATGGACAACAGACTGAAGGAGCCTCATAAAGCCACAATGCTGCTGCTCTTGGTAAGCTGGGCACAGATCTGGTTCATGTTCAGCCAACTGTTGACCAGCATCCCCAGGTCCCTTTTCAGTGAGCAGATTTCCATCCATTCTTCCCAGGCCTATAGTGTTGCATGGGGTTGTTGTGGCCCAACAGCATGACCTGATACTGAGCTTTGTCAAAATGTGTACAATTGGCCTCAGGCCATCATAGTCTGTCCAGATCCCTTTTCAGTCCCCTGTCAGTCTGAACTCAGTGCCAGGGAAAGTCATGGAACAGGTGATCTTGAGTGGCTATCAGGAAGCACATGCAAGAGAACCGGGTGATCAGGACCAGTCAACAGGGGTTAACAAAAGGCAGGTCTTGCCAAACTAACCTAATCACCTCCTATGACCAAGTGACTCAGCTTCTGGATGAGGGGAGGGCTGTGGATGTATCCTCCTGGACTTTAGTAAAGCCTTTGAAACAGTTACTCACATCATTCTGCTTTGGAAACTGTCAGCCTCTGCACTGGACAGGTGAATGCTCTCCTGGGTGGAAGAGTGGTTCGGTGGCTGAGCCCAGAGAGTAAATGGTGTTAAATCCATCTGGAGGCCAGTGAGAAGTGGTGTCCCCAGGGCTCAATGCTGGGTCAATGTCTTCATCAATGACCTGGATGAAGGCATTGAGTGCACCCTTAGCACATTTGCAGATGACACTAAGCTGGGTGGAAGTGTGGATCTGCTGGAGGGTAGGGAGGCTCTGCAAAGGGATCTGAACAGGCTGGACTCCTGGGCAGAGTCCAATGACATGAGGTTTAACACAGCCCAATGCCAGGCCCTGCACTTGAGGCACAACAACCCTATGCAGAGNGAGGAGGCTGAGAGGAGACCTCATTGCTCTCTACAACTACCTGAAGGGAGGTCATGGAGAGGAGGGACCGGGGCTCTTCTCTGACGTGACAGGGGACAGGACAAGAGGGAATGGCCTCAGGTTCCACCAGAGGAGGTTTAGGCTGGGCATTCGGAAAAAAAAAAATTCACAGAAAGGGTCCTTGGGCACTGGCACAGGCTGCCCAGGGAGGTGGTTGATTCACCTTCCATGGAGGTGTTTAAGGCACAGGTAGATGAGGTCCTGAGGGACACGGTTTGGTGTTTTATAGGAATGGTTGGACTTGGTGATCCAGTGGGTCTCTTCCAACCTGGTGATTCTATGATTCTATGATTCTATAAAATAAAAGTATTGAACTCCATGAAATAAATTTTATTTTGGTTTTTGGAAAATACATCAATTAAGTTTTAAAAATTTAAATATTTTTTAAAAGTTAGTCTTATTTTTTTTAGTTACAAATTATATATTAACACATTAATACTATAAAAAATTTCAAACAGGATTATTCTGCTTTAACTGAGGGCAAAATAATAAGGGTGCTATTAAAACATAACTTGTTTCACTAAAATATAAAAAAATTAGGCAACCATTAAGTTACTGGTAGTGTTGAGGGAAAAATGTTTAGATATATGAAAAAAACTTTTTTCCTTGAATATTTTCTACCCTTAGGTGTGGAAAGCACATAGAATATTGTTGAATTGCTATTGAATTTTTTTTCTATACCTCCAGATGGACAGATAGAAACATAAGGCATTAGGGCAATATAAAGGCAAACAAATGATCTAATTTGTTCTTGTAAGTTACTGAAGAAAAAAATCAAAAAGCTGAGAATAATGTCTCAAAATAAATTCTCATCTGTTCTTTGTACCAGACAATCTTGCAGATTTGTCTCTTTCTAAAAATAGCAGAGAGTGCACATCTGAAAATTTTGCACATACAAATTTTAGGTTATAAACTTAATATTTACATATGTTTAATTATTTTTTGCATAGTAATTTATAAACATGAAGCTATATATCAATATGAATATATGAATCTATTCCTTGTGTGTGTGTACATGTACCTTTTTATATATAGGAATAAGTACATGCGAGTCTATTTTTTTAAAGTGTTATACAAAGACACATAAGACATAGCCTTTGTATGAAACTTAAAAAAAAATAAAATCCTTTTTCCATTATTACTTTTTCTTATTTCACATCTTCCCAGCATATGTTCCTGTTGTCTGTCTGTATTGCCACTTATGAATAATAAGACATAAAGACAGAGTCTTTAAAAAAAACCAAACAAAATAAAGAATACCTAGGACACCTTGTTTGGTTTGTTTAATTTTTCATCTTAAAAAAAAATTAAATATGACATTGTCCTTTAATTTTTGTTCTATGCTGCAGCTGCCATTGTCAAGCTGTTGTGTTTGTTACAGCATTATTGTGATAAAGACTGCAAAGCCACATTTAGGGATTTTTTTTTGATTATTATTTGTTTTAAATTTGACAGCTTGCTTTTATTTTGAGATAGATTTTAATGGAAGCAGTCACTCTTTTTAACACACATTTCTCTTTTAAAAGTTCTGCTCCTGAAGAACAGAACCAGATGCCCAGCTGCAAGAAGTGCAATCACTTCATCTGATTTACACCTCATGAAACTGTGAGGTGTAGGAATCACACCAATAGTCTCTATATAGATTGCATTGCATGGTGCTTCAAATGAGCTATTGTAAGCAAGGTACTCAACATATAAACAATAACTGAACTACTCTTTCTTCAGCTTAGGCCTGTCTGGATGGTTTTCTGCAAGGATGGACATGTTTCCAAACACAAAGGAAAAAGATGCTTTTACAATCTTTTCCTCTCTTAGCCAAGATGAAGAGCAGAAAGTAAGGAAAGGAAATTGTCCAGACAGATGGAACAGCACAGACTCTGGAGACTTTGGTTTTTATTCAGGTAGCTGACTTTTGTGTACAATATGGGAGCAATGACCATCTGATGTCAAAGTTCCAGAACAAAAGCATTTATTAATGATTATTCCCTATATCTACTTTTCTGGATAATGAATGTACCTGAAAATTTAATTTTTAATATCAAATATTTAACCTTTTTCTGTGTTGTTCTGAGCTCTGGTAAAATAACACATTTAGAGCTATTGTGTTTGTACAATGTTAAATTCATTGTCATATCTTCAAATTACAAACTAATTCCTCTACTTATGCATGGGAAACAGAATGTTTGTAGCTTCTCATATGCTAGTCCAGATTAATGCATCTCAACTTTAAACAATTAATCTGAATTTTTAAGCTAGAAGCATGTTCTTTCTCAACTGAGATTTGAAAGGTCCCCAATGGGACTGTTCCCTTTGCTTTACAAATATGTGGGTCCATGGACAGCAACACTGATCCTCACTGACTAGAAGACTAATTAAATGAGTTGAGTCATGGATCACAGTCTTGATTCTTTCATCACCCTTTCCTCAGTATACAGTTCTGCAATTGATCTATGTTCCATTACATGACAGAATACTCATAGCTCTGAGAAATCTATGTAAAAAAACATTGCAAACAACAAAGCTCAAAAATTATCACATTTGTTGCTGAAAATCTTTCTATGATCCCACAAACAGTTTATACTGGCATAATTGAGAAAGGTATATATATATAAGAAGGATGGGAGAGAGGTAGAAATTAAACCTTATTACCATTTAGTTCCTTCATATAAAATACCGCAGTCCTGGGCCTAAGAAACTTTTCTAACTTCCTCTCCACACTGACTAAGATTTTCTTAAACTGGAAACCAAGACAACTAATAATTGATTTTTCAGCTATCCAATTAAAAATGATCTTTTCTATATGAAATATCAGTTGAACTTCAAATTTCTCCTTCATGTCCACCTGAAGTTTCTGCTTCAAGGTATGAAGTCTGCTTAAAGTTTGGGCTTTTTTTTCTGAAAGATAAAGGTCTGCATCAGTTTCCTCATCTTTGGAGGAAACAGAGATTTTTTACTAGCTTAAGTAACTACTTTTTTGCTCCCTGTAACAAGGTTAATTTTACCCTGGATACGTGTTTATAAGCAATAGCAGGTAACAACTGTAATAAAACAAACACATTCCTGCATGTGTTCTGTGTGCATGGATATACATGCTTATATCATATTTAACAAGATTGCTGAATAGGAAATCTGTGTATCCCTTTATCTTTGATGTCTTGGGTCTCAATAAAAAGCTAATCATATCCATTATGTATATAGCACATCAACTCCTATTTACAAGGACACATTTATATTAATCATGTTGTGTGATAGAGTGATTCCCAAGAATATAATCTTTTTATATACATAATCTGTAATGGGTAGCTCAGTTTACAGCTGATGTTTAATTAGGAGCTTGCAGTTGTAATAAACTTTTTTTTATTGCACTCAGCCAAGGTACAGTATAATGAAATGTAAGTGACCCAAACTAAATGGATCCACTGAAGTAGATAATGTGGCAATATATCAAGTAAAATACACTGTTTCTGCAGTCAGTTCATGCCCTAATGGCAGAAAAAGGGTTTGAAAGCCACTTTAACCATAAGTAGTGTGTTTATGTATTATTCACAGTAAAAAATAATTGCAAAATGTCAACATTTCATTTTCCTCTTAAGAATTTCTTTTGATTAGTGACCTTATTAGCCATTAAAAAGAGAAAAAGGAGTAAGGAGTATGTATTTTTATCTTTTATTCTTCAACTGTAAATATGTGAAGTAGGAGTGCTGTTTACTAGAAAGTAATTTATGATCTTAAATTGTGACAATTGTCATTATAGTTTTTAACTCTTCAGAAATAAAAAAAAATAAATAAAACACCCACTGTCTTCATCTTTCAGAGCAGTTTTTCATTATGCATGTGCATATGCTCCTATGTATGTACTATTTTTATTAATATGAAATAAGAAATGCAACAAAGGGATTTTTCCTTACTCTTATTTTTTTTTCCTCCTGTATTTCACAGAAATTCTATAAATTACTTGGACAAATTGGTGGGAAAAAATCACTTATAATCTAATATGTCTATAATATGTCAGTGTTACAAACTCTCAACTATCAGTGATGTCCTACTCAGCTTACTAAGTCTTGTTTAAGAATGCAATTGCAATATAAACATTGAAGTAAAGCTAGATTTAGGACCTAGTTCTTTCACCAAATGATAAATGGTGACAAAGTATTATACATGTTCACAAGTTTCTGTAATATGATTACCAGCAACCTGCAGGTGGCTCTCCTTAATTTAACATGTTATTAGACATTTTTATTGTTGTCATTATTCTTTATCTGTTTATGTAACAGTCCCTAGAAGTATGCTTTAGACCATGACTGTCCTTTTCTAGGCTCCATAGACAGACCCCAGAAAATATTCCTTGCTGTAGGGTATTCACAAATTGAGACCAAACTCACTGAACAAGGAATGTGACGGAGAATGATAGAATCATATACTAACCAGGTTGGAAGAGACCCATCAGATCATCGAGCCCAACCATTCCTATCAAACACTAAACAATGCCCCTTAGCACTGCATCTACCTGTGCCTTAAACACCTCCAGGGAAGGTGAATCAACCACCTCCCTGGGCAGCCTGTGCCAGTGCCAAATGACCCTTTCTGTGAAAAATTATTTCCTAACGTTCAGTCTAAACCTCCCCGGCGGAGAGGGAGGCTGATGGGTGGTTACAGATCAAAGGCCATTTTGCGAGCATCTCCAAGCATTGAAAAACTTATGCTAAATGAAATAAAGACATAAGGCTTTCCAGCTTTGTATACATAGCTTCGCATATATCCACCATGAATACAAAGGCTCACAGAGGCTCAAAGTTTCTTTTACAACATTAAGGGTTTGTTTGCTGTAATGCTTCTCTTGTTTCTCACTAGTAACTTTCCTTTGGTAGACCTTGAGTTGTAACTTTGTAATCTATTGAGCTAGAATGCTCACATAGCAGTTTTTCATGGGAAAGTATAAGATTCATGTAATTAACTGATTGCTTGTTGCTAAAGGAAGATTGTTGAATCTTCTTGATAAACAATAGACTGTATTAATCGCGTAAGGTATAAGAATCTGTGGCAGACTTGAATAAACTAGCTCACTGGAATCACATAGATTTGTGAAGTGATGAACCCATTCCTCCATCAGGAGGCCATTCACTCTTGGCCTGTCCCCTGTCACTTGGAAGAAGAGGAAAGCTCCTTCCTCTCCATGACCTCCCTTCAGGTAATTGT